>JAKCPI010010836.1:0-11609 GCA_023213315.1 Euborellia annulipes
CTTATATGTCTAATAATAATAAATATTAGATTTATGGAGTACCTATAATTTTTTTTTTTTTTTTTGGCTTGAAAACTAACTTTGATTAGTAGTTGCGTGTATCCAAATATTTATTAATATGTAAAATTTTTTGGTTCAAGTTTTTTTTTGCTATATTTCCCTATCACGATCGCAATATATCCATGAGGCAATTTTTTTACTGTAAATTCCGCGTAAATCGAACGGTGCAATCGATAATGATTGATCTCCAAAAAAAAAAAAAAAATAAAAAATAAAAAATAAAAATAAGTCGAGTCTTCTCGTAGCGATTTCCAAGATGGTGTCCATCGGCCAACCTTCCTCCGATTAGCAGCTTAGGAATTTTATCCAGTGCAAGTAGATCAGAATTGCTCAATAAAAAAAATAAATAAATAAAAAACGATATTTTATCGAGAGTCCCCTCCCGTTCTCACTCTTCTAATTAGAAGGTAGGGAGAATTAGACAAGAGCCGTGAGAATTTAATCGAAAACGAGAACACCGGAGACTTAAATACATGCTTTTAATTTTAATTCGTTAATTAACCGATGAAAGGATAGTATTTAACTTTTTTTTAGTTCCCCGTCAATATGATCATCTATTTATTTAAAAAAATCTTACGTAATTTCGTTAACCAATTAAAAGACTATAATTTTTACTTTAAATTAATAAAGTAAGTCCTGTAGTGCAGAGGTCAACTTTTTTGCTAGAGGTCAAATGTTCGTTTTCCGCCAAAATGTACAGTGAGAGACAATATTAAGTCCCACCCATGCGTTTTCTACTTGTAATTATTTCATTGTTTTAAAAAAATATTATATATTATTTTTTAAAGGAAACTTTCATGGTTCAAACCTAGAAAATTTCCAATAAAGATTTTCATTTTCTTTTATAAAAACAATGAAATAATCACAAATATACACGCATGGGTGGGACTTGATATTGACCCTCACTGTACTTCAAATAAATTGGCTACCAATCAGGTGAAATAAAAAGGGACGGGTTATAAATAGCTTTAGATTCGGAAAAAGAAAAAATCTAAATAAAATAATATTGGTTTTTACACTCCCAAATACTCCTTTGAACATTTTGCACGAGTTGGTATTTGATTTAATTGAGTGACAACAATCCTTGATTTGTGAACTTGGATTTAAGATGAAATATTATTACAGAGAAAGCATTCATTTAACTTTATAAGGAAATATTGCTACAAAATTAAATATTAGTAGTGTCTTAGACAACAAGAGGATTGTAAATTATATTGTAATTATTACATATTTTTTAATATTTAGGCTTTTTGTTTTGTTTTAGGCTATTTTGTTATTAAGGGGATGTCGGGTAAGATGACGAATAGGGTTAGATGACGAATTTGATTTTTAATGAAAAATACGCTGGATAGCAGCTCCGTCGGGCCTCATTAGGGACCTCTGGCGGTCATCAGTGGCGGATTAATGCAATTTTGTCGGGAGGGGGGCGGTTTTTTTTTTCAATTTTTTTTTTATTTAAGGACTTCATTTCCTATTTATTTAAATTGATTGGTAACAAATTCCATTGAAATTAAAGAGCGGAAATCATAATTTCTTTAGATTACTAGTTTTTATAACTGTTTGAATTTCTTCTCGGGGGTGGGGGCGATCACCCCCTGCCCCCCCTTTATTCCGCCCCTGGCGGTCACCTATGCGTATCATGCGACATTTCACTTTTCCATTAGTGTAATTGATAGTACGCGAAAAGGTGTTTTTGAGGGGCTCTTCTGTAACTTTTTGGCGACATTTAACTTAATGTGGGAGATAGATCACTTTACATTAGCTGGGTGTAAGATCTATTTCTGCGCCCATGTTCACAAATAGAGTCTTCAATGAAATGTATCATTTTATTTCAAGTTTGATTTTTCTTGATTAGTATAATTATCAACTTTGTATTTTGAACAAATTCCGGCAAAGTAGAAATTTTTTATTTTCCTTATCGAGAAAAGATTTATGAAAACATCTGCTGACAGACTATATAGTAGACTGACCCTAAAAGTAAAAATATCCTTTATTAAACAGGTGTTTATAATTTAATTTGAAAAGATATTACTTTCCTTATTTGTAAACCTTTATTGATCATTTTTTTTAAATAATATTGTATTTGGAACATATTGCGGATTTTTAATTTAAAATAAAATTCTTTTTTCCTAGAATTTCTTGTACAAATTAGGTTCTCATGGGTGAATAAATCTATAATTTGATGACTTTTGCCTAAGATCAAAAAATCTGGTGTGACTGGTCGCAGAGCACACAACTTTCTCCTTCCTTCGGTAATCGAAAGTTGTGTTCTGTGCTTGTCATGCCAGATTTTTTTGTGACGACATATATTTAGTTTCCGACAGTACGGTACATTTGAATTCAAGATGTAAAATCACTTTTTTGATTCAGGGGACCTCAAAACGTGTATATCCATCAAAATCGCGACATCGAATTTTTGACATGAATTTAATACTTTCTCTATCTATATATTAACATATATAGAGCTAAGAGAAAGTAAAAAAGTGTGCAAAAAAACAAAATAACTCCAAATTTTTATTGTATTTTTTGGCATTTATTTCAAGCCCAATCCTTATATTTATCTTTATGAATACATATTAATGGCGGTTGAGCTTTTGAAGAATACTGCCCCCTCCCCCCTCCAACAAAAAATTATTATAATGTCTCATTATTTTAACAGGTAAAGTTTTCTGTCTCAGAAAAAATTCGACCCAATGGCTATCAAGTCTTATAAAAATAATAATAATAATCATACATTTAATCATGGGCGTACCCAGCGAGGGGCAGGGGGCAGCTGCCCCCCCCTAGAAGCTACAAGAAAAAAAATTAAATGTCTATAAAGTGATGAAACGAAACAAAATTGGTGGATGGCGACGGGGAATGATTCTTTTTGTTAGAACTTGAGGGTTTTTAGGCCTTTAATTCGAAGGCTTTACCTCTCTATATAAAAAATAGCTATGTCAAAAATTTGGACGACCATGATCTGACTATGCCCCCCCCCCCCCTAGATTTGATCCTGGGTACGCCCATGCATTTAATACCATAGCAAAACTGATAAATTTTGATTTTACTTTCGCTAATTAAATTTATATTCAGTAGATATGTTTTTTTTTTTTTTATATATATATATATATATATATATATATATAAAAGTAAAACTTAAAAACATTATAGATAAAGAGATAGCGTTTTAAAATCTCTTAGAATAACATTAAAAAAAATCATTCTTCGATTTCATAAATTATATGACTAAGGAATACCGAAAGCAATAATTTCATACCAGAACAAGAATAAAGAACATTAAACCTAAATATTACGATTATATGAATTTTATTGGAATTTTATCTCAAAAATTCTTTTGTATTTTGTAATAATCTCATTGCTCTTTTAAAAGAAAAGAAAAAAAAAAACTTGAATGCACGTACCTATAGAAAATATTCTAAATTGGATGCATCCTCCGCTCGGTTAAAAATTGCACAACACCTGAGGCGATCCGCTCCTATTTCTTGGCAAGGCGAGAGAGAAAGAAAACGAGGCAATTAATCGACCTCTCTCGTATTGTATTGTCTCGAATCCCAAAATGGAGATCGAAAGCAAGCAACTCTTGTAACATCGAAATAAACTTACGTTAATATACTATATATTATATTCATTCAAAAAAATATTCTTTATATATATATTTTTTTTTTTTTATTTTAATTACAATTTGTTATATAATGGTTTTGACTCGAGTGAATGACTAGCTTATTAATGATTTATCGGAGAATGGTTTTAATAGGTAACCATAAATCACGCAATATAATAATATGAATATATTAAAAAGACTTATGTTACGATTTTAAAGTTCTATATACAGTATTTTATCTTATTACTAGGGCTCGGATTTATAGGCACTAAAAATCTTTAAAATAGGCAGGCAACTAAGCACTAAAAAATATTAAAATAGGCACTTAAAAAGGCATTTATTGTAAAAATAGGCACTTAAAAGGCATTATTTAAGAAATAATATAAAAAATTTAAAAAATTGATGTCTTATTTTTGGAAACAAAGATAAAACAATTACCTCCTTTGCACAAAGATGGCTGAATGAGGGCGGAGGGGGTGAAGCCCAACTGGGGCGCCGTTTTTCGTTCGACCTTTTTTTTTTTTTTAGTATTCGAATCTCGTTCGATTTTTTTTTGTAATTTTTCTCCGGATTTGTGATATAAAATGAATTTATTGTGAAATTTCAAAAAAAAAAAAAGAAGCCGAAATTGGCTTAAAATAGCCTATTTTAAGTTAAAATACTTAAAATAGGCACTAAAAAAGGCATTTATAGATGAAATAGGCACCAAAACCCAGAATCGGCCAAAATAGGCATTATAGGCACTAACAAATGCCTCTTATTTTATTCAGAATTTCATGAAACGTATACATATCATATTGGCCTAAATTTTAAGCCATAAATTAAAAAAAGGCAAATAGGGCGAAATCCGAGCCCTACTTATTACTTACTTTCTTTAGAAGAATCGAAAACTCAATAAACGACATTATTTGATAAATATCTGTATACACATATTTCTTTGAATCTCTCCTTTTTACTTTCTCTTACCTCTATATGTATGTTAATATATAGAGAGAGAAAGTATTGGATTCATGTCAAAAATTCGATGTCGAGATTTTGATGGATCTTCACGTTTTGAGGTCCCCTGAATCCAAAAAAAGTGCTTTTCGCGACATGATGTCTGTCTGTCTGTGTGAGTGTGTGTCTGTGTGTCTGTGAACAAAATATCTCAAGAACGGAAGGAGCTAGGAGGTTGAAATTTTATATTTAAGTTAGGCACCCCCATGGGACGTGACACGAAGCTTTTGAACAAAATCGACCAAAGAGTACTACTAGTACTTTACTGATGCACTTTTTCAGTTTTTTTCGATTTTCTCAAAAGTGGCTCCAAAGATTTTTTTTTAAATTCAAAAATCAATTATTTTTTAGATACTCTTTAAAATGTATATTCTCATTTTGCCATTGAAATCTTCTGAAGACCACTTTACTCTTGTACTCCATAGAAAAGATAGGAGAAATGGTTGTCATGGTAACAAAATATAAATATTTTCACATATAAATTTTACATCTTGAAAATCGAATGCACCGTACTGTCGGAAACTAAATACATGTCGACACAAAAAATCTAATGTGAGCACAGTACACAACATTCGATTACCGAAGGCAAGAGAAAGTTGTGTGCTGTGAGACAGTCACACCAGATTTTTATATACTGGGTTTCCCGTTGAAAACATAACAATTAGGGAAAAGATTTGCTACAACTTTTATTTGAAACATTTTATTCTACACAATATTTAAGGAGCTTCTGGCAACTTAACTAACTAACTTCTGGTAACTTATTTCGAAAACAAAGTTGAAATTGATAAATTTATTTTATATTTTTAACCTTTCATATATACTTCAAGAAAAAACGTAATAACAAAAGTATTATTGAAAATAATTCACTTTTTATTGATTTGATATTTTCTCTCTACACTCCAACTCTTTGAATTAAATTATAAATGCGTATTGAATTTCGGTGATAAATTTTTTTTTTTTTATTTATTTTATTTGTAGCCCATTTACTTCTCAGACACCTTTTATATTATTAAAAACTTTTTCTGATTGGTTTGGAAATTTGAGACATCTCGTTTATTATTTTCTATTCTACTGAATTACTAACCGCAAAGTAATTCAGGCTGAAACAAATTGACTGTTTGCGATACAATCAAGCCTGAAGTGTCTTGTCAGGACACATGCATATTACATGATCCCCTTGCAATTTGCATGTTTGTTTTTAAACATTGTTTTTCCTAATCTACTCTTATGCAAGAATTGAATTGAATTCGTGTCTGTCAATAAAAATTTTTAAAATGACGCTATATTTTCTATTTTTTTTTTTTTTAGAAAGCTAATTTTTAATTTAATAATTTGTTCATTTTTACTTTCTCTTCATTATATGTTAATATAGGCCTATAGAGAGATGTCAAAAATTCGACGGAAATACCCGTTTTTAGGCCCTCTGAGTCCAAAAAAGGTCCCGCAAAATGGCTGTCTATGTGTTGGTGAACAAAATATCTCAAAGTTATCTACTAATAAGCAAAAAATCTCGCTCTTTAATTTTATTAAAAAAATAATGAGAAATGCATTTAGATTAGCATTTAAATTTATTATAATGAATTATGTAATTTTATCTATTTATCTTTATGATTAATTGCAAAGGTTCAGGCTTTAAAATTTTTCTTTTTTTACTCTATTTTCTCATTTTTCTCGCCATTGCATAATAATAATAGAATGATCTTGAAAATACAGACACTTTCTCCCCATTCATTCATTCATTAATGGAGAGCCACAAACAACTCTTCTTTCTCTGGAACAAAATCTTGCAATGAAATATAATGACAGTGACAGTAAAATAAATAGCACTTGATTTTAATTTAAAATTTCCTGGATCTCAAATTAAGAAGTAATATATTCTTGCCTTGAAATATTATAATTGTTATAGGGAATTAAATTTCTTCTTTGAATGATTGAAATTTATTCTATTTCCATAAAATTTAATTAAATGCTTAAAAGCGACTTAAGACATTGCTTGAGGCTGAAAGAAGAAAATGACTGATGAAAAAAAAAAATTTATATAAATCCATATAATTTTAAATTAACAAATGATATTTGACATTTTACTTACCGAACCTATTTATTAACAATTTTACAAATGAGAGCTATGTCCCTTTTTTGAAACCAGCCTTTTTTTTTATAAAAATACACTTATCATTCAGGTGAAAATATCAGATGTAAGAAAATTTTCGATATTTTCGAAGAGAGACCTACGGTTCAGTAAAGGCTATGATGAATAAAGTCAGAAGATTTCGAAATGACTTCAGTAAATTCTCAATGATTCTAAAAAAAATTGATATTCATTTTATTTTATTTTTAAACAATGGTACTTTGAGCTTTTTTGTACTCCAATTTTGGCTAATTAATACCCCCGCTATATAATTAAAAGTTAAAATAAAATCTTGATCATTAAGTAAAGGAAGATGAGCAGGATGATATATCTTAATCATTAAATCCTCTAATACAGTGATTCTCAAACAGTGCGCCGCGGCTGTTCTCTTAGGGTGCCGTGAAAATTTTCCTATTTAAAATATTATATAGCCTATTAATAATATTATTACTTTATAAAATGTTATTCGAACCAGCATAAATTGAACCATCATATTACGAACATGTTGTGTGCTGAATTCGAAATGAAGAAAAAAAAAATAGCTACATGTGCACAAATTTGTGCCGCAACAACAATTAAAACTTTGTGGCTAATTAGTTTATAAGCCTACAAGGACTGAGGATGGACGAATAAAATTTTGTCCGAAACGTTTCCCAAAGGGCATTTGACATTCAAAGGCTCTCTTTATTTGCTCCACCCGTACTTGCTCTCTTCCATCCCATAACATCAACAGCAACTTCCCTTCATCTTACATTAAATCCATCAATATTTATTTGAATTATTTATTTATTTTTATTATTTTTTGGAAAATTCATCAGATCAATTCAGTTGAACAGATCTTTAGACTCATACTTAAATATTTAACTATTGGTACATATCTGTATATTAATAACTTTTTTTTTTAAATTTCTTTTTTAATGGCTATATCAGGTCAATGAACATGAAAAATATTTTATTCCTTCAGTAATATTATCAAATATATGTTAATAAAAGAGCGAAAAAGAAATAAGAAACTCGAAGATATATTTTTGGAATGGTGCTCTATTCATTAACAATTTATAAATAAGTAGATATTCTATATATGTGGAGGAGAGAACTCTGGCGGGCCGGCGGGCGGCGGGAGAGTATCCCGCCCGGGGCGGAGTGAATGCCCATTGCGGGGGCATACAGCACACACATATACACTTCCATCTAAAACGGGTCACAGCCGCCCTAAGGGCAATTGCACACGACACAACCGGAGTTGCAACATTTCCCCTGAGGGCGCAGCCCCTCGACACCGCCTGCATCTTCCAACTCTGATCGTTTATTAATTGGAACTATTAAAGGCTTTTTAGACAAGATGATTATTTATTTATTTGTAAATATAACATTGAAAATAGAGGTCGATATATAATTATTATAAATTGATAATTAATATATTTTAAATTTAGCATCTACAACTTAATAGTGCTGATTTCTTTAGATGTCGCTTAGGAGGAGAGCGAAATATAAAAAATACTCATTAAACAAATGATAGACCATCGATATATAATATTAGTATGTGACTATTTTGCTTATGCCCATTTTCATCCTAAAAGGACAGAGATAATCACCTATTTACACCTTCAAATACTTATTACACTAAAATATTTCCAGAAGTCCAGCAAGATATTTTTTATTTCAGACTCATGTTATATAAATGGTTGTTTGCAGATCTGATGATGGTCTTTTTAAAAGACCGAAACTGATAGTATTGTCCTCATTAGTCATCATATTAATAAAAACCTGAAAATAAAATGGGCCCGAGCCAGAGTTGGGCCAAAGCCCGACGAAGGCGAGATTTAGGCAGTTGCCAAAAGACATGCTTTTTTTTTTAACTTACACTTTTTTTCCATTCACACTCACACTCACCCACACAGTCTTTTCGGCAACTTAAGCTATTTAAGACGATAACGGTTATTAATGAATATAACATTTGGGGATCCAGGCATTTTTATTTAAGCCATTTGGTATCCAAATGGCTTAAATAAAATCATCGGACTGCCTGAGATCCGAACCTTCGGTATACAAGGTAGGCGCGCTACCAACTATACCAAGCCCGAGAACGACTTGCTTTATTTACATGAACGTTTTTTACTGAATAATGTTTTAAATTATTTTTAAAAAATTATATAAATATACGAAAATTAAGTTCAAATAAGCACAAAGGAAAAAAAAAGTATAAAAACTCAAAAAAGCAATCTCAATCCCGCTTAGTTTTGCGTAATTCGTGTAGAAAATTAAATATCTAATTAAAGGGGTTGGAGAATAATAACCAGCAAATTTATAGCTCCACATGACGTCCTTTTATTTGGCAGATATTTCGATGCATAGGACACTCATCATCTTCAGTGCCGCGAGGATATAGTAGGTGGGCTTAGTCTATTAATATAACATGCCTTAGGGGCGTTAAACATAGTGGTGAGGTGCCTTCTCTAAGCTGATGACCGCTCTGTGTCCAAAGCAGAATAGATATTCTCATCAATCAATCAGCCCACCTACTATATCCTCGCGGCACTGAAGATGATGTGTGTCTTGCGCATCGAAATATCTGCCAAATAAAAGGACGTCAGGTGGAGCTATAAATTTGCTGGTCATTATTTTCCAACCCCTTTACTCTACTCATCCCAGCCTACTATTCAATCTAAATATCTAATTGTTGCTTATAAAATTCAGCAATATTTTGCTTAAAATTGGGTCTCTACTTATTACAGTTTGTTTAAAATTCAATTGAATATTATGGATCCGACACTACCGCTGCTCTTTTAATTAGAATTAATTAAAAAATTATAATAAATGTAGTGCAAATAAATACGCTTGAGACCCCCACTTCTATATTAATCGGTAAATATATCTTGTCAATTAATTAAATATTCATCGATAATTTTTTTTCATTTATCTTTTAGTATTTTTATTCATCTTTTTCCCACTATAATCATGTAACTATCTTTATCCACTAAATAAAAATAACTCTTCCCTCTTTCTCTTTCTCTCCTTTTCTCGTCTTCATAGATCTTTGTTCATTGATTCATTGATTATAGATAATTAATATTGACCAAATATGTCATGATTGTATTATAGCTAATAAAAGTCACCATTAAACAAAATAATAATTATCAAATTCGGGGAGAAGATAAATGCATTGAATTAATGCATAAGTAAACCTGCTTAATTTCTTTCATGAACAAAAATAAATAAATCCCAGTAATTGGGTACTTAAGCAACAGGCTGACATTTAAAAATACCAAATATTTCTAATTATATTTGGATTACTAATAAAAATTAATTTTTTCAACTCCTTATTAAGTTTATAATTCATTTAGGTTAAAATATTCATTTTTTTATTCCTTCTTACTAAATTATAAGATTAATTTTTTTTTCATTTATTTGAAACCATGCAACAGGTTTAGAAAATAATAAACTGCTCTCATCTCAAAGCATCTAATTAAGCTCTCAATTTAATCAAATTTCCAACAGAAATGGCTGATTTATTTAAATTAAAATTGTGGTCTTTATTTGGGCGGGATTAAGCGAATACTGGGAGTAAACTTGATGCCAAGTCCACCGAAGGCGTGCAACGCAACTAGTTATTGTAATTAAATAATTTAATACTAATCACAACCGGTAGAGGCGGCAAACAATGCCATTTTTTTAAAGATAATTGAGTGTATATATTTTATAATATGCCAAATATGTAGGCTATAATATATTAATTGTCCGAAACGAGTTGTCTAAAAAATTAGGAAAGGCGGACCCGAGATAGCTTCTTCCCCCAAGCTTCTCTGGCTATTCGCGAGCCCCCCGAGTGGGTGCGCGGCTAGTACAGTGGTATCTGGAGATATGAGTGCCCCCACACATACGAGTTATTTGAGATACGAGCTGTTGAGTGAGTTTTGTTTTGACATACGAGCGAAAATCTGAGATTACGAGTTTGGCATATTTAGCGATTTAAGCTATATTTTGCATATTTGTGGGATTTTAAATTAGGGGTAGCATTTTTGGGGCTGGAATGGATTATAATGGCATTTCAATTAATTTCAATGGGGAAAATTGCTTTGAGATACGAGCAAATTGACATGCGAGCAAGGTTACGGAACAGATTTGGCTAATATCTCGAGGTACCACTGTATTAAATAAAACTATTTAACGTGCTTGACAGACGGACACTCCGCAATTGTCTATATATAGATATTCTACAATTATTGCTCTGATAAACGTTTTTCGTTTTCAATTTGCCACTTTATTTTCCGATTTTTAAAAAAAAAATTATTTTTCATAAAATAATTAATAATAAGAGACACACAATCCTTTGTTTTTTGACATAAATATTTCAACTCCATTTGTAGGTAATATAATTACAAAGTGAAAATTCCAATTTTCAAGGAGTAATGCTGCATGTATGATTAATATTCTATAATGGAGGGATGGAGATAGCCAAATTGGGATACTCAGGGTTCATTAAAACTCCCAGAATATAAGTTTCCTTAATTTGTTGGTCATCTTCAGTTATTGGAAATTATCCACTTATCTCAAAGAGCACATATGAGTGAACTAGAGTTTGTCAATAATAAAATTTATTTGCTTCATACAAAATTACTGTAGGCGATATGTGCGCTTTGCAATAAATGTTTAATTTCCAATAACTGGAAGAGGTCAAATAAATTCGAACCGAAACGTCTTATTTTGGGAGTTTTATTGGAACTCGAGCATTCCAATTGGGTATTATTTACATCCTTCTATTATAATCACAACACAACCACAAATTTAAACAGCTAATTAATATTCTGCTCATTATTTTGG
>JAKCPI010010837.1:0-16665 GCA_023213315.1 Euborellia annulipes
AAATCTTACGTAATTTCGTTAACCAATTAAAAAGACTATAATTTTTACTTTAAATTAATAAAGTAAGTCCTGTAGTGCAGAGGTCAACTTTTTGCTAGAGTCCAAATGTTCGTTTCCGCCAAAATGTACAGTGAGAGACAATATTAAGTCCACCCATGCGTTTTCTACTTGTAATTATTTTATTGTTTTAAAAAAAATATTATATATTATTTTTAAAGGAAACTTTCATGGTTCAAGCCTAGAAAATTTCAGATTTTCATTTTCTTTTATAAAAACAATGAAACAATCACAAATATAAAACGCATGGGTGGGACTTGATATTGACCCTCACTGTACTTCAAATAAATTGGCTACCAATCAGGTGAAATAAAAAGGGACGGAACATAAATAGCTTTAGATTCGGAAAAAGAAAAAATCTAAATGAAATAATATTGGTTTTTACACTCCCAAATACTCCTTTGAACATTTTGCACGAGTTGGTATTTGATTTAATTGAGTGACAACAATCCTTGATTTGTGAACTTGGATTTAAGATATGAAATATTATTACAGAGAAAGCATTCATTTAACTTTATAAGGAAATATTACCACAAAAAATTAAATATTAGTAGTGTCTTAGACAACAAGAGGATTGTAAAATTATATTGTAATTATTACATATTTTTTAATATTTGTGGCTTTTTGTTTTGTTTTAGGCTATTTTTGTTATTAAGGGGATGTCGGGTAAGATGACGAATAGGGTTAGATGACGAATTTGATTTTTAATGAAAAATACGCTGGATAACCCAGCTCCGTCGGGCCTCATTAGGGACCTCTGGCGGTCATCAGTGGCGGATTAATGCAATTTTGTCCGGAGGGGCGGTTTTTTTTTTCAATTTTTTTTTTATTTAAGGACTTCATTTCCTATTTATTTAAATTGATTGGTAACAAATTCCATTGAAAAATTAAAGAGCGGAAATCATAATTTCTTTAGATTACTAGTTTTTATAACTGTTTGAATTTCTTCTCGGGGGTGGGGGCGATCACCCCCTGCCCCCATCTATGACGCCCCTGGCGGTCACCTATGCGTATCATGCGACATTTCACTTTTCCATTAGTGTAATTGATAGTACGCGAAAAGGGTTTTGTGAGGGGCAATTCTGTAACTTTTTGGCGACATTTAACTTAATGTGGGAGATAGATCACTTTACATTAGCTGTGTAAGATCTATTTCTGCGCCCATGTTCACAAATAGAGTCTTCAATGAAATGTATCATTTTATTTCAAGTTTGATTTTTCTTGATTAGTATAATTATCAACTTTGTATTTTGAACAAATTCCGGCAAAGTAGAAATTTTTTATTTTCCTTATCGAGAAAAGATTTATGAAAACATCTGCTGACAGACTATATAGTAGACTGACCCTAAAAGTAAAAATATCCTTTATTAAACAGGTGTTTATAATTTAATTTGAAAAGATATTACTTTCCTTATTTGTAAACCTTTATTGATCTATTTTTTTTTAAATAATATTGTATTTGGAACATATTGCGGATTTTTAATTTAAAATAAAATTCTTTTTTCCTAGAATTTCTTGTACAAATTAGGTTCTCATGGGTGAATAAATCTATAATTTGATGACTTTTGCCTAAGATCAAAAAATCTGGTGTGACTGGTCGCAGAGCACACAACTTTCTCCTTCCTTCAGTAATCGAAAGTTGTGTTCTGTGCTTGTCATACCAGATTTTTTTGTGACGACATATATTTAGTTTCCGACAGTACGGTACATTTGAATTCAAGATGTAAAATCACTTTTTTGATTCAGGGGACCTCAAAACGTGTATATCCATCAAAATCGCGACATCGAATTTTTTGACATGAATTTAATACTTTCTCTATCTATATATTAACATATATAGAGCTAAGAGAAAGTAAAAAAGTGTGCAAAAAAACAAAATAACTCCAAATTTTTATTGTATTTTTTTGGCATTTATTTCAAGCCCAATCCTTATATTTATCTTTATGAATACATATTAATGGCGGTTGAGCTTTTGAAGAATACTGCCCCCTCCCCCCTCCAACAAAAAATTATTATAATGTCTCATTATTTTAACAGGTAAAGTTTTCTGTCTCAGAAAAAATTCGACCCAATGGCTATGAAGTCTTATAAAAATAATAATAATAATCATACATTTAATCATGGGCGTACCCAGCGAGGGGCAGGGGGGGCAGCTGCCCCCCCCCCCAGAAGCTACAAGAAAAAAAATTAAATGTCTATAAAGTGATGAAACGAAACAAAATTGGTGGATGGCGACGGGGAATGATTCTTTTTGTTAGAACTTGAGGGTTTTTAGGCCTTTAATTCGAAGGCTTTACCTCTCTATATAAAAAATAGCTATGTCAAAAATTTGGACGACCATGATCTGACTATGCCCCCCCCCCCCCCTAGATTTGATCCTGGGTACGCCCATGCATTTAATACCATAGCAAAACTGATAAATTTTGATTTTACTTTCGCTAATTAAATTTATATTCAGTAGTATGATATATATATATATATATATATATATATATATATATAAAAGTAAAACTTAAAAACATTATAGATAAAGAGATAGCGTTTTAAAATCTCTTAGAATAACATTAAAAAAAATCATTCTTCGATTTCATAAATTATATGACTAAGGAATACCGAAAGCAATAATTTCATACCAGAACAAGAATAAAGAACATTAAACCTAAATATTACGATTATATGAATTTTATTGGAATTTTATCTCAAAAATTCTTTTGTATTTTGTAATAATCTCATTGCTCTTTTAAAAGAAAAGAAAAAAAAAAACTTGAATGCACGTACCTATAGAAAATATTCTAAATTGGATGCATCCTCCGCTCGGTTAAAAATTGCACAACACCTGAGGCGATCCGCTCCTATTTCTTGGCAAGGCGAGAGAGAAAGAAAACGAGGCAATTAATCGACCTCTCTCGTATTGTATTGTCTCGAATCCCAAAATGGAGATCGAAAGCAAGCAACTCTTGTAACATCGAAATAAACTTACGTTAATATACTATATATTATATTCATTCAAAAAAATATTCTTTATATATATATTTTTTTTTATTTTAATTACAATTTGTTATATAATGGTTTTGACTCGAGTGAATGACTAGCTTATTAATGATTTATCGGAGAATGGTTTTAATAGGTAGCCATAAATCACGCAATATAATAATATGAATATATTAAAAAGACTTATGTTACGATTTTAAAGTTCTATATACAGTATTTTATCTTATTACTAGGGCTCGGATTTATAGGCACTAAAAATCTTTAAAATAGGCAGGCAACTAAGCACTAAAAAATATTAAAATAGGCACTTAAAAAGGCATTTATTGTAAAAATAGGCACTTAAAAGGCATTATTTAAGAAATAATATAAAAAATTTAAAAAAATTGATGTCTTATTTTTGGAAACAAAGATAAAACAATTATCTCCTTTGCACAAAGATGGCTGAATGAGGGCGGAGGGGGTGAAGCCCAACTGGGGCGCCGTTTTTCGTTCGACCTTTTTTTTTTAGTATTCGAATCTCGTTTGATTTTTTTTTGTAATTTTTCTCCGGATTTGTGATATAAAATGAATTTATTGTGAAATTTCAAAAAAAAAAAAAGAAGCCGAAATTGGCTTAAAATAGCCTATTTTAAGTTAAAATACTTAAAATAGCCTATTTTAAGTTAAAATACTTAAAATAGGCACTAAAAAAGGCATTTATAGATGAAATAGGCACCAAAACCCAGAATCGTCCAAAATAGGCATTATAGGCACTAACAAATGCCTCTTATTTTATTCAGAATTTCATGAAACGTATACATATCATATTGGCCTAAATTTTAAGCCATCTATCTATCTATCTATTCTATATTATAATAAAGCTGAAAAGACGTTTTTTGAATAAGGTACTTCTAGACCACCTAGAGATATGGGGTTTTTTGCATTCGATTCAGAATCCTCTAAAACCAAATAGAAAAATCCAAAATCTTAAAAAAGTTGTACCACTTTTTTTTAAAAGCGAAAAAAACTCATTTTTTTCGATGTTTTTTCAAAAATTTCACGGTATTTTTTCACTTTTTCACTCATATCTTCTAAACGGTTAAAGATATCTTCAATATCTGAATTAGTCTATAATCTGCATTAAATTTTGAAAATGACAAACCTCTTTTAACTATTTTTGAGGTTTGTTTACACATGTAAATAATTCGTGCAAAAAGAACCTCATTTTTGATGACTTTGCCGCGTCTTCAGTTCATTTTCATTATTTCTTTTCTTCAGTATTTATAGTCCGATTTCAATAATTTTTTTTGCGAAATGATCCTCTCATCCTATACTTTTAGTCAGGTAAATTTCATTTTTTTTCATCAACCCCTTTTATTTAATTTTCAAGTGTGAAAAAAAAAATAACATGAAAATTTCATTTTTTTGAGATGGTTTTTAAACATCTGTGTATTTAGACAATCTAGACATTTGCGGTTTTTTTTATTTGATTCAGTACCATCTGCTGACCACTAGAAAAATCCAAAATCATGAAAATTTATTACCCCCTTTTTTTAAATTACAAAAAACTCATTTTTAGCCGAGTATTTTTTTACATTTTTGGCTATATTTTTTGAATGATAAGAGATATCTTCAATCTCATATTTTTGTATTTTTCTACATTAAATTTGGAAAAGAATGAGACCCTTTGCACTTTTCTAAGGCATTGTTTAGCGACTGTGCAACTTTTGGCGTGTGATACAAAATTTTTTTTTATTAATTTTTTTCATACTCATGGCCATATTTTTTAAACGATTATCAATGTCTTAGATATGATTTACTTTTTTATAATCTACATTAAATTTCCTTTAAAACGAGCCCGGTTTGGATCTGATAAGCCTCTATTTAAGCTCTTTAAAGTTTTTCTAAAAATGGAAGAAATTTTTATTTTTTGTTTGTTTGTTTGAAGAGTTTCTTTCAATTTTCGGCTATATTTTTTGAATGGTAAGAGATATCTTTAATCTCATATTTTTCTATTCTTCTACATTAAATTTGGAAAAAAATGAGCCACATTACAGTATTCTCAGACATGGTTTAGTATACTATCTATTCGTCAGCCACGAAACAAACTTTTAAGTAGATATTTTTTTTCCGCGATATTTGCTTACAATTTTAGCTATATCTTTTTAATGGTAAAAGATATCTCGGATATCTAAAGGTTTTCACATTCTAGATTAAATTCTGTAAAAGATGAATACCATTTCATTTAATTCAGGCATTGTTTAGGGTTTTTAAAACTACTTCTAAATGGAAGAAATTTTTTTTTTTTTGATTGCTTTGATTGAGCCTCCAGTATTCTAAGACAAGGTTTAGTATATGATCTAAAATGAACGAAATTATAGATTATTTCAATTTTTTCTTTAGATAACTTCAAATCATATGTTCAACTCATTCTCTCATAGACCCCTCCACGGCCCGATTTTTTTTTTGGCCCGTACCCATATTTTTTTTTGACTTAGGGTATTTTTTTACCATTCTTCAGACCCACCCGGAAATTTTTCAAACCTTCCAGTACCCGACGAAAATTTAGCGAATGAATGAATCAATGTGTAGCAATTTTTAAATAAAATAATTTTATTTAAAGTAACCCTGAATCATACATTGTATAAAATAAAAGATGAATTTTCTTTTATTTAATAAAAAGTTTTAAATAATACATCAAATAAAAAAAATTATTTAAAAATATATAATTTTTCTAACATCTTTAAATTTAGGCATATAATAAAAAATAAACTTTTTCAGATGTCGGAAAAAGAAATATTTTAAAATTGTTGATTTTTTTTTTAATAGGTCCCTGCCCGCCCCAGGGCCGGAACTACGAGATTTTTTAGAGGGACAAAATTTAATTTGGCGCCCCCTCAAAATTTTCTATACAAAATTCTTTTTTTTTAGTATTTTTTTAGTAAATCTTTCTTTAATTGCCGCCCCCTGATATCTGCCGCCCGGGGCACATGCACCCACTGCCCCCCCCCCCCCTAGATCCGGCCCTGGCCCGCCCTATTTCATTTGCATGCCCGTCCTTCCGAATCAGTTTTTTAAAGTGAAATTTAGACTTGCTACCTGCCCGTAATTTTTTCATGGCCTTCAAAACCCACAGGCCGGGCAGGGCGAATACTCTAATTTTAAACTTGATTCAGCGAATTTTCATTTGGGCAAAAACCATATGGGCTTTAAAATTTAGGGGAAAACTATTGATCATGTCCCGAGACGCCGCCCGCCAGGGCAGGTTGAGGAACGGCGCGGCGAAGCCGCGCTCCAACTTGTAAATTAAAAGGCAAATAGGGTGAAATCCGAGCCCTACTTATTACTTACTTTCTTTAGAAGAATCGAAAACTCAATAAACGACATTATTTGTTAAATATCTGTATACACATATTTCTTTGAATCTCTCCTTTTTACTTTCTCTTACCTCTATATGTATGTTAATATATAGAGAGAGAAAGTATTAGTTCATGTCAAAAATTCGATGTCGAGATTTTGATGGATCTTCACGTTTTGAGGTCCCCTGAATCCAAAAAAAGTGCTTTTCGCGACATGATCTGTCTGTCTGTCTGTGTGAGTGTGTGTCTGTGTGTCTGTGAACAAAATATCTCAAGAACGGAAGGAGCTAGGAGGTTGAAATTTTATATTTAAGTTAGGCACCCCCATGGGACGTGACACGAAGCTTTTGAACAAAATCGACCACAGAGTACTACTAGTACTTTACTGATGCACTTTTTCAGTTTTTTTCGATTTTCTCAAAAGTGGCTCCAAAGATTTTTTTTTAATTCAAAAATCAATTATTTTTTAGATACTCTTTAAAATGTATATTCTCATTTTGCCATTGAAATCTTCTGAAGACCACTTTACTCTTGTACTCCATAGAAAAGATAGGAGAAATGGTTGTCATGGTAACAAAATATAAATATTTTCACATATAAATTTTACATCTTGAAAATCGAATGCACCGTACTGTCGGAAACTAAATACATGTCGACACAAAAAATCTAATGTGAGCACAGTACACAACATTCGATTACCGAAGGCAAGAGAAAGTTGTGTGCTGTGCGACAGTCACACCAGATTTTTATATACTGGGTTTCCCGTTGAAAACATAACAATTAGGAAAAGATTTGCTACAACTTTTATTTGAAACATTTTATTCTACACAATATTTAAGGAGCTTCTGGCAACTTAACTAACTAACTTCTGGTAACTTATTTCGAAAACAAAGTTGAAATTGATAAATTTATTTTATATTTTTAACCTTTCATATATACTTCAAGAAAAAACGTAATAACAAAAGTATTATTGAAAATAATTCACTTTTTATTGATTTGATATTTTCTCTCTACACTCCAACTCTTTGAATTAAATTATAAATGCGTATTGAATTTCGGTGATAAATTTTTTTTTTTTATTTATTTTATTTGTAGCCCATTTACTTCTCAGTAGGGCTGGACGGTAATGGATTTTCATTACCGACCTCGATAATGAAAAAAAACCGGTTTTTCTCGAAAGTCGGTAAAAATTTTTACCGCCCGCGGAACCAAAGTTTGCCGCCGCGGAACATTTTTTTTTTTTTGCGGAACCAAAATTTTTCCCAGGTCGAAAAAATATTTTACCTTTTTTTTAGAGAGCCAATTTTTTGCCGAAACATTTTTTTTTCCTCGCGGAACCAAAATTTTTCCTCGCCGGAAAAATATTTTACCTTTTTTTTAGAGAGCCAATTTTTGCCGAAACATTTTTTTCCCCCGCGAAATGCCAATTTTTTGCCGAAACATTTTTTCCCTCCACGGGGCCAAAATTTTTTCCCGCCCGGAAAAATATTTTACCTTTTTTTAGAGAGCCAATTTTTGCCGAAACATTTTTTCCCTCGCGAAATGACAATTTTTTGCCGAAAAATTTTTCCCCTCCACGGGGGCAAAATTTTTTCCCGTCCGGAAAAATATTTTAACTTTTTTTTAGAGAGCCAATTTTTGCCGAAACATTTTTTTCCCCTGCGAAATGCCAATTTTTTGCCGAAACGTTTTTTTCCCTCCGTGGAGCCAAAATTTTTCCCAGGACGAAAATATATTTTACCTTTTTTTTAGAGAGCCAATTTTTTGCCGAAACATTTTTTTCCTTCCCCGCGGAACCAAATTTTCCCCCGGCCGGAAAAATATTTTACCTTTTTTTAGAGAGCCAATTTTTTGCCGAAACATTTTTTTTTCTCGCGGAACCAAAATTTTTTACCGCCCGAAAAATAGGTTTTTACCGACTTTCGAAAAAAAACCGGTTTTTATCGAATTAGAGGTTCGTTACCGCGTTTTCGGTAAAAAATTTTTACCGGTTTTTACCGGTAAACCGGTTTACCGTCCAGCCCTACTTCTCAGACACCTTTTATATTATTAAAAACTTTTTCTGATTGGTTTGGAAATTTGAGACATCTCGTTTATTATTTTCTATTCTACTGAATTACTAACCGCAAAGTAATTCAGGCTGAAACAAATTGACTGTTTGCGATACAATCAAGCCTGAAGTGTATTGTCAGGACACATGCATATTACATGATCCCCTTGCAATTTGCATGTTTGTTTTTAAACATTGTTTTTCCTAATCTACTCTTATGCAAGAATTCAATTGAATTCGTGTCTGTCAATAAAAATTTTTAAAATGACGCTATATTTTCTATTTTTTTTTTTTTTTTTAGAAAGCTAATTTTTAATTTAATAATTTGTTCATTTTTACTTTCTCTTCATTATATGTTAATATAGGCCTATAGAGAGATGTCAAAAATTCGACGGAAATACCCGTTTTTAGGCCCTCTGAGTCCAAAAAAGGTCCCGCAAAATGGCTGTCTATGTGTTGGTGAACAAAATATCTCAAAGTTATCTACTAATAAGCAAAAAATCTCGCTCTTTAATTTTATTAAAAAAATAATGAGAAATGCATTTAGATTAGCATTTAAATTTATTATAATGAATTATGTAATTTTATCTATTTATCTTTATGATTAATTGCAAAGGTTCAGGCTTTAAAATTTTTCTTTTTTTTACTCTATTTTCTCATTTTTCTCGCCATTGCATAATAATAATAGAATGATCTTGAAAATACAGACACTTTCTCCCCATTCATTCATTCATTAATGGAGAGCCACAAACAACTCTTCTTTCTCTGGAACAAAATCTTGCAATGAAATATAATGACAGTGACAGTAAAATAAATAGCACTTGATTTTAATTTAAAATTTCCTGGATCTCAAATTAAGAAGTAATATATTCTTGCCTTGAAATATTATAATTGTTATAGGGAATTAAATTTCTTCTTTGAATGATTGAAATTTATTCTATTTCCATAAAATTTAATTAAATGCTTAAAAGCGACTTAAGACATTGCTTGAGGCTGAAAGAAGAAAATGACTGATGAAAAAAAAAAATTTATATAAATCCATATAATTTTAAATTAACAAATGATATTTGACATTTTACTTACCGAACCTATTTATTAACAATTTTACAAATGAGAGCTATGTCCCTTTTTTGAAACCAGCCTTTTTTTTATAAAAATACACTTATCATTCAGGTGAAAATATCAGATGTAAGAAAATTTTCGATATTTTCGAAGAGAGACCTACGGTTCAGTAAAGGCTATGATGAATAAAGTCAGAAGATTTCGAAATGACTTCAGTAAATTCTCAATGATTCTAAAAAAAATTGATATTCATTTTATTTTATTTTTAAACAATGGTACTTTGAGCTTTTTTGTACTCCAATTTTGGCTAATTAATACCCCCGCTATATAATTAAAAGTTAAAATAAAATCTTGATCATTAAGTAAAGGAAGATGAGCAGGATGATATATCTTAATCATTAAATCCAATCCTCTAATACAGTGATTCTCAAACAGTGCGCCGCGGCTTTGTTCTCTTAGGGTGCCGTGAAAATTTTCCTATTTAAAATATTATATAGCCTATTAATAATATTATTACTTTATAAAATGTTATTCGAACCAGCATAAATTGAACCATCATATTACGAACATGTTGTGTGCTGAATTCGAAATGAAGAAAAAAAAAAAATAGGCCTACATGTGCACAAATTTGTGCCGCAACAACAATTAAAACTTTGTGGCTAATTAGTTTATAAGCCTACAAGGACTGAGGATGGACGAATAAAATTTTGTCCGAAACGTTTCCCAAAGGGCATTTGACATTCAAAGGCTCTCTTTATTTGCTCCACCCGTACTTGCTCTCTTCCATCCCATAACATCAACAGCAACTTCCCTTCATCTTACATTAAATCCATCAATATTTATTTGAATTATTTATTTATTTTTATTATTTTTTGGAAAATTCATCAGATCAATTCAGTTGAACAGATCTTTAGACTCATACTTAAATATTTAACTATTGGTACATATCTGGATATTAATAACTTTTTTTTTAAATTTCTTTTTTAATGGCTATATCAGGTCAATGAACATGAAAAATATTTTATTCCTTCAGTAATATTATCAAATATATGTTAATAAAAGAGCGAAAAAGAAATAAGAAACTCGAAGATATATTTTTGGAATGGTGCTCTATTCATTAACAATTTATAAATAAGTAGATATTCTATATATGTGGAGGAGAGAACTCTGGCGGGCCGGCGGGCGGCGGGAGAGTATCCCGCCCGGGGCGGAGTGAATGCCCATTGCGGGGGCATACAGCACACACATATACACTTCCATCTAAAACGGGTCACAGCCGCCCTAAGGGCAATTGCACACGACACAACCGGAGTTGCAACATTTCCCCTGAGGGCGCAGCCCCTCGACACCGCCTGCATCTTCCAACTCTGATCGTTTATTAATTGGAACTATTAAAGGCTTTTTAGACAAGATGATTATTTATTTATTTGTAAATATAACATTGAAAATAGAGGTCGATATATAATTATTATAAATTGATAATTAATATATTTTAAATTTAGCATCTACAACTTAATAGTGCTGATTTCTTTAGATGTCGCTTAGGAGGAGAGCGAAATATAAAAAATACTCATTAAACAAATGATAGACCATCGATATATAATATTAGTATGTGACTATTTTGCTTATGCCCATTTTCATCCTAAAAGGACAGAGATAATCACCTATTTACACCTTCAAATACTTATTACACTAAAATATTTCCAGAAGTCCAGCAAGATATTTTTTATTTCAGACTCATGTTATATAAATGGTTGTTTGCAGATCTGATGATGGTCTTTTTAAAAGACCGAAACTGATAGTATTGTCCTCATTAGTCATCATATTAATAAAAACCTGAAAATAAAATGGGCCCGAGCCAGAGTTGGGCCAAAGCCCGACGAAGGCGAGATTTAGGCAGTTGCCAAAAGACATGCTTTTTTTTAACTTACACTTTTTTTTCCATTCACACTCACACTCACCCACACAGTCTTTTCGGCAACTTAAGCTATTTAAGACGATAACGGTTATTAATGAATATAACATTTGGGGATCCAGGCATTTTTATTTAAGCCATTTGGTATCCAAATGGCTTAAATAAAATCATCGGACTGCCTGAGATCCGAACCTTCGGTATACAAGGTAGGCGCGCTACCAACTATACCAAGCCCGAGAACGACTTGCTTTATTTACATGAACGTTTTTTACTGAATAATGTTTTAAATTATTTTTAAAAAATTATATAAATATACGAAAATTAAGTTCAAATAAGCACAAAGGAAAAAAAAAGTATAAAAACTCAAAAAAAGCAATCTCAATCCCGCTTAGTTTTGCGTAATTCGTGTAGAAAATTAAATATCTAATTAAAGGGGTTGGAGAATAATAACCAGAAAATTTATAGCTCCACATGACGTCCTTTTATTTGGCAGATATTTCGATGCATAGGACACTCATCATCTTCAGTGCCGCGAGGATATAGTAGGTGGGCTTAGTCTATTAATATCAAAGGCCTTAGGGGCGTTAAACATAGTGGTGAGGTGCCTTCTCTAAGCTGATGACCGCTCTGTGTCCATAGCAGAATAGATATTCTCATCAATCAATCAGCCCACCTACTATATCCTCGCGGCACTGAAGATGATGTGTGTTCTACGCATCGAAATATCTGCCAAATAAAAGGACGTCAGGTGGAGCTATAAATTTGCTGGTCATTATTTTCCAACCCCTTTACTCTACTCATCCCAGCCTACTATTCAATCTAAATATCTAATTGTTGCTTATAAAATTCAGCAATATTTTGCTTAAAATTGGGTCTCTACTTATTACAGTTTGTTTAAAATTCAATTGAATATTATGGATCCGACACTACCGCTGCTCTTTTAATTAGAATTAATTAAAAAATTATAATAAATGTAGTGCAAATAAATACGCTTGAGACCCCCCACTTCTATATTAATCGGTAAATATATCTTGTCAATTAATTAAATATTCATCGATAATTTTTTTTCATTTATCTTTTAGTATTTTTATTCATCTTTTTCCCACTATAATCATGTAACTATCTTTATCCACTAAATAAAAATAACTCTTCCCTCTTTCTCTTTCTCTCCTTTTCTCGTCTTCATAGATCTTTGTTCATTGATTCATTGATTATAGATAATTAATATTGACCAAATATGTCATGATTGTATTATAGCTAATAAAAGTCACCATTAAACAAAATAATAATTATCAAATTCGGGGAGAAGATAAATGCATTGAATTAATGCATAAGTAAACCTGCTTAATTTCTTTCATGAACAAAAATAAATAAATCCCAGTAATTGGGTACTTAAGCAACAGGCTGACATTTAAAAATACCAAATATTTCTAATTATATTTGGATTACTAATAAAAATTAATTTTTTCAACTCCTTATTAAGTTTATAATTCATTTAGGTTAAAATATTCATTTTTTTATTCCTTCTTACTAAATTATAAGATTAATTTTTTTCATTTATTTGAAACCATGCAACAGGTTTAGAAAATAATAAACTGCTCTCATCTCAAAGCATCTAATTAAGCTCTCAATTTAATCAAATTTCCAACAGAAATGGCTGATTTATTTAAATTAAAATTGTGGTCTTTATTTGGGCGGGATTAAGCGAATACTGGGAGTAAACTTGATGCCAAGTCCACCGAAGTCGTGCAACGCAACTAGTTATTGTAATTAAATAATTTAATACTAATCACAACCGGTAGAGGCGGCAAACAATGCCATTTTTTTAAAGATAATTGAGTGTATATATTTCATAATATGCCAAATATGTAGGCTATAATATATTAATTGTCCGAAACGAGTTGTCTAAAAAATTAGGAAAGGCGGACCCGAGATAGCTTCTTCCCCCAAGCTTCTCTGGCTATTCGCGAGCCCCCCGAGTGGGTGCGCGGCTAGTACAGTGGTATCTGGAGATATGAGTGCCCCCCACATACGAGTTATTTGAGATACGAGCTGTTGAGTGAGTTTTGTTTTGACATACGAGCGAAAATTTGAGATTACGAGTTTGGCATATTTAGCGATTTAAGCTATATTTTGCATATTTGTGGGATTTTAAATTAGGGGTAGCATTTTTGGGGCTGGAATGGATTATAATGGCATTTCAATTAATTTCAATGGGGAAAATTGCTTTGAGATACGAGCAAATTGACATACGAGCAAGGTTACGGAACGAATTAAACTCGTATCTCGAGGTACCACTGTATTAAATAAAACTATTTAACGTGCTTGACAGACGACACTCCGCAATTGTCTATATATAGATATTCTACAATTATTGCTCTGATAAACGTTTTTCGTTTTCAATTTGCCACTTTATTTTCCGATTTAAAAAAAAAAAATTATTTTTTTCATAAAATAATTAATAATAAGGGATACACAATCCTTTGTTTTTTGACATAAATATTTCAACTCCATTTGAAATTAATATAATTACAAAGTGAAAATAAAAAAAATTTTCAAGGAGTAATGCTGCATGTATAATTAATATTCTATAATGGAGGGATGGAGATAGCCAAATTGGAATGCTCGAGGTTCATTAAAACTCCCAGAATATACGTTTCCTTAATTTATTTGGTCATCTTCAGTTATTGGAAATTATCCACTTATCTCAAAGAGCACATATGATTGAACTAGGATTTGTCAATAATAAAATTTATTTGCTTCATACAAAATTACTGTAGGCGATATGTGCGCTTTGCAATAAATGTTTAATTTCCAATAACTGAAGAGGTCAAATAAATTCAGACCGAAACGTCTTATTTTGGGAGTTTTATTGAACCTCGAGCATTCCAATTTGGCTGTTATCTACATCCTTCTATTATAATCACAACACAGCCACAAATTTAAGCAATAATTAATATTCTGCTCATTATTTTGGTCAAAAAAGTCTTCATACTCTAAAAATAATTTAGACGATATAGAGCATTGCACTTACTGATTTACCTTCTATTATTCTAATCGCTCAGGTTAAATACCAGCTAACAGGGCAAATTTGTCAGATGATTCTTATAGAAAAAATATCCTACTTCAATCTTTTTTGATACCAAGTTATTTCCTTTGAACTATTTCAATTATCAACGACTCATAGTGGTGCGCATATTTTTTTGGCTAAATTTCCGATACACTTAATAAAATTAATTTTAACTATCGAATTATTTTAATAATTTCTTACGTCAGAAAGATGTTATTAATTTAATTAGCCTCTTAATTTCTTTTTCACCAAAAGTTGTTAATTAAATTAATTATTATACCCCTTCTACTAATTTTCGGATATTTGTTCGTATTTATATGTCATCGATGGACACGTGCTTTTTGTGGTCCATATACGCTCACAGATACAACTCAGTTATTCACACACATTCACTGGAGATCGTCGACTTGAGAGATTGCAACATCCTATCTCTCGTGTGCATAATGAGCCGGGATCTGGTTCGAGTGATGTAGGCCACATAAAAGCCAGTCTGTCTGTTTGTCCGTTTGTCTGTCTGCGCCTTTTGGTGCTGTTCAACTCTCGGAGAGTAGACCTACCTTGAAAAAAAAAAAAAAAGCTTCTAATTAGAAACATTCTTCATATTTAACCTGAAAACCATTTATATTTTTACTTTTATATTTATTTACGTATTTTGATTTTATTTTTTCTTTTAATCTTTCATTGCTTCACGTAGTAAACAAAATTTTATTTTTTTTTTAACACTCACACTTTTTTCTCATTCACACACACATACACACACACATTCACACTGTCTTTTCGGCAACTCAGGCCATATAAGACATTTGACGATAACGTTATTTGAATATATATGTATTTGGGGCCCAGGCATTCTTATTTAAGCCATTTGGTATCCAAATGGCTTAAATAAAATCAGCGGACTACCTGGGGCCCGAACCAGCGACCCTTGGATAACAAGGCAGGCGCGTAACCAACTACACCAAGCCCGTGGGCAAACAAAATTTCTATTTGTATTGTATATTAAATTTTTTGTCTTTTCATAAGAAAAAAAGGGATAAGGAATTTTCTGAGTTTATGCTAATTTTATCTCACTTCTGATTTTATTCAAACTGCCGGGAAAATTTCATTTTAAAAAATCTGTGACTGGCGCATCCTTCAGTAAGAGAAAGTTGTAACACCAGATTTTTTGTGTCGAGATATATTTAGTTTTCCATTGCACCTTATTTAACTTGACCACATGCATCTCATAAGTAATGAGGAGCTCAATTCCTTCATGCTTAAAATCGTTACACACACAGACACACAGAGAGACCAATTTGCGGGACCCACTTTTTAGGACTCACAATCAGGGGACCTCAAAACATCGACATCGAATTTTCGACATGATCGCAATACTTTCTTTCTCTATATATTTCATAATAAGAGAAAGTAAAAAACCAAAAGATACTGAAAATAATTTTTATTGTAATAGGTTATTTAGTTTTTTTTTTTTTCATAGTTTTTAAGCAATTTAAAAAAGTTAGAGGTAAAAAAATAATTTCTCACCAAACTTTCTCTTTCATAGCTGGAAAGTAATAATAAAAAAAAAAATTGAATAAATAAAAACAAACATTTTTTTACATCATAGAAATTTTTCCTATCTTTTGTTCTCTTTTTACATTCCATACAAAAAAAAAATTCGAAATAGTTTTTTCTTTCACTCTCTCTTTCTTTTTTCTTTAATTTTAAAATTGTTGATCCTAATCAATAGTACCAAAGAAAATATTTGAGAAATTGAATACTTTAAGTAAGAATAAATTCTATGTTAGAATAAGTTGCAACAACCTCCTTATCAGGATACGATCAACCGCTTTTTTTTTTTTTATTTTAATTAATAAGACTGAAAATATTTATCTATTAAAAATATGATAAATTTAAAAATTAAACCCTTCTCTTTAGAACTCAATGTTGACCTATAACACTCTCTAGCCCATTACTTCAAATGGGCAGTTAAATCGATACAGGTCATCATTTAGAATCAAAAGAAAGGGAAGCTCTGGGGTCACTTTTAATATATATTACAAAGTTAATACTATAGTATTATTGTAATTAATTTTCCATCAGAAAAAGTTGCCAAAGAAAATTTTTTCCACTTGGATTTAGTGTCATTTATTTTGGTCGTCAAAAGTAATGACCACATCAATCGAATTTCTCGATCCCTATT
>JAKCPI010010838.1:0-10359 GCA_023213315.1 Euborellia annulipes
AGGGTGTCCCTTTATATGAGCAAAAAATTTTTTGAAATACCGGAACATACCTCTAATTTTTTCAACCTACTAAGCCTTACTTATATATGAAATTTTATTCACCTACGTTGACGTTAACCCGTGCCGACCTGCCCGCAAAGTTTTTGAAAATAGTCGTTTTTGAGTATCTCTTGATATATACCTAGATTATCGCAATTAAGTAAAAGAGTTGATAGACAATTTATAAAAACAAATTTCTTCCTTAAATGAATACTTCGAAAGCCTTCTAGGGGTTTTTTGAAATTCGGACCTTAAGGTTCAAAATCGACATTTTAGAAAAAAATGCACTTTTTAATTAAATTTTTGACTTTCTTTAATTACGTTTAAACGAGATAAGATATCAAATTAATTCCTCCGGCTACATTCTTCCTTAAATGAACCCCTAAAAAGGCTCTTTCTTAGGGGTTTTTTTTGAAATTCGGACCTTAAGGGCCCAAAATCGCCATTTTAGAAAAAAATGCATTTTTTATTTAAATTTTTTGCCTTTCTTTACTTACGCTTAAACGAGATAAGATATCAAATTAATTCCTTCGGTACATTCTTCCTTAAATGAACACCTCAAAAGGCCTTTAGGGGTTTTTTGAAATTCGGATCTTAAGGGCCCAAAATCGCCATTTTAGAAAAAAATGCATTTTTTAATTAAATTTTTGACTTTCTTTAATTACGTTTAAACGAGATAAGATATCAAATTAATTCCTTCGGTACATTCTTCCTTAAATGAACACCTCAAAAGGCCTTTAGGGGTTTTTCGAAATTCGGACCTTAAAGGCCCAAAATCGCCATTTTAGAAAAAAATGCATTTTTTAATTAAATTTTTGACTTTCTTTAATTACGTTTAAACGAGATAAGATATCAAATTAATTCCTTCGGTACATTCTTCCTTAAATGAACACCTCAAAAGGCCTTTAGGGGTTTTTCGAAATTCGGACCTTAAAGGCCCAAAATCGCCATTTTAGAAAAAAATGCATTTTTTAATTAAATTTTTGACTTTCTTTAATTACGTTTAAACGAGATAAGATATCAAATTAATTCCTTCGGTACATTCTTCCTTAAATGAACACCTCAAAAGGCCTTTAGGGGTTTTTCGAAATTCGGATCCTAAACCTGTATTTTGGATAAAGTTTCTACCGTAGGCTCTAGTTGAAATATTTTGAAAATTAAAATATGAAAATAAAACACTCGGTTATTGGTTCCAGGTTATTTATTAATTATAAATCAACACTAATTAAGTATTTTGGCACTAATATTTATATTTAATATTGGAAGATCATAATTTTTTTTTTTTTAATTTGAGCCTCTTGGGGCACCTCAAGATATGCTCGTATTAAGAAATAAAAATAGGGGGTAAATAGTAACATTATGGAACAACTTTTGCAGGGTAGCCCGTTTTGAAATTCGAAAAAAAAAAAAAAAAAAAAAATTTCGCTCCACCCTATTAGTCATATCCCGAGACGCCGCCCGTCAGGGCCTAGCGGAGGTTGGTTTGCCGAAGGCAACCCTACCGTCGCTAGTTTTTTCTATATTTCATTAAAAGCGATATTTCGGCGACGACAGCAAGACATCATGAGGCATATAAAAAATTATGAAACATTCATTTTAACTCACCACTCTCTTCTCAAGGGAATGACCCTCTTTTTCGTTATATTATAAATCCACTGAAGAAGGAGTGCCAATAAGCCTCCCAAACATTTGGAAATATTACCTTAAGTTTAATAAAAAATTGCTGAATTACCAAACAAACAGAGTACAACTGACAAATAGAGCGAGGGCGCGCAACTCTATCCGCACAGCTTGTATGGCCATGTTTCGGAGCTAGTCGGCACGGGTTGCAGTGCCCCAAATATGCTAAAATTTTATTTGTGACTATTTTAGGGGCAAATGAAAAAAACTAGGCCCTATGCGTTCCAAAATAAATACTTTGAAAAATAAGGGACACCCTAATATACACTCATGGACAAAATTAGCGGAACAACGAAAAAATAACTTTATTTGTTGATTAATTGTTTTTTTTTTTTTTAAGTAATTTTTATAATTTTAAACTAATTTTGACATTAATAAAATAATTGTATTTTAAAATTATAAAAAATATAATTTTTATCCTAAATTTAATAGCCCTCGGGCCCACTGAGCCTAATACATAGCCTCAGATTCCAACAGACATACAATCCCTATCAATCACAAGAATATCCAAGATGTAGTAAAAATTGTTACATACATCCCAGATGAATTGCAAGACGTTTAAAATTCCGAAAAATACATTGCATTTGTATCATTTCAATGATTTTATGTGAAAAATAAAATTTTGTTCTTTAAAATCAGAAGTTTTGATGGTATTAAAAAATACCATCAAAACTATTAAAAAATATAAACTCTTAAGTTTGAAGAAGGAAACAAATTCTTGTTTTTATAAGTTTAATTAATCAGTTAATGATTAACAAAAATTAGCATACTCTTGACTAGAATAGTGTTTTAATATGTACAATTTAATTTAAAAATTTGAAGAAAAAAAAACTTTTGTTCCCTTCTTCAAACTGTTGAATAAATTATCAAATATAATAGAATACTATTTCTATGTATATCTTGTTTTAGGTATTTGAATGTGTGATAGCCTGGGTTAAACATGATATTGAAAATAGGAAACAATTTCTATTTGATTTAATGCAACATGTACGATTGCCTCTACTATCTATGGATTATTTGATAGAAAGTGTTGAAGGTGAACCCCTCTTTAGAGCAAATCTCCCTTGTAAGTTGGTTTTTCCATTGCAAAAAAATTAATTAATCTAATTTAAATAAAAGTTTGACGATCTTATTTTTTTTATTAAAGGCAAAGATCTACTCATCGAAGCTTTGAAATTTCACTTAATTAAAAGTGAAGTAAAAGTTCCATTTCATAAAAGTCCACGAACGAAACCCCGACAGCCAGTTGGATTGCCTAAAGTAATTAATTAATACTAGAATAAACATAAATAAGTATATCCTTTAAATTTCATAAATTGCCACAACACATAACATTCAAGTTTTTGAAAAAATTAATAAAATTTTAAAGAAATATGCCGTAAATTCTCAAGAATGAAATAAAGACATACTATCCACGATTAAATGTTCTCCCGAAGTTTTATTTCACGAAATAATTTCTCTCATACATCTTCAGGACAAAGATGTCAAAATTAATTCAGATCACCGTCATTCATGTATATATATTTCATCCTTAAATAAATAAAATATAAAACAGTTAAGCTTCTGTTAAAGGCAATTTATATTCATATTCATAAAAATCAACTGCATTATATTCCTAAGAAAATAACGACACTATCATTTCGTGATTGGGGTTGCCAGACATCCCGATTTGTGCAGGAAAGTCTCGATATACGGTTAATTCCCGCGTCCCGACCTGCCTATAAAAATCCCTCGAAGTCCACCCAGTATATTTAATTTTTAATATTACAATAAATTGACATAAAGAAAATTGTATTTTATGTAAAAAATTAGATTTGCATTTAGGGTTCACACACCTTCTTGTATTTTTGCGTACTTTATTGTTTAAAGTATAGAGTATAATTACCCGAAATAACGTACAATACTTTATTATAAATTTAGAAATCTAATGTGATAAACAATCTGACGTACAGTGAGGGTCAATATTAAGTTCCACCCATGCGTTTTCTACATGTGATTATTTCATTGTTTTTATAAAAGAAAATGAAAATCTTTATTGGAAATTTTCTAGTTTTGAACCATGTAAGTTTCCATTAAAAAATATATATATTTTTTAAAAACAATGAAATAATCACAAGTAAAAAAAGCATGGGTGGGACTTAATATTATCCCTCACTGTACAATGGATATATTTGAAAAAAAAAAAAAAAAAATCGTTCTAATTGCAATAATTTATTAAATTTTTCAAATCTGTCAACCTTGTTCGTGATAGAGTGAGCGCCACAATTAAGTCCTCCCCTGATAGCTAGATCCTTAAGTATATGGTATAGCTATATGGTGAAATAATTTCAAATTTGAAAAGGTAAAATTAAATCATTTGTACCAGATTTTACGTTTTACCTTTTCGGTCATTAAAATTATTTCACTATACACCATTTTCTATACCATATATTAAGGCTCTAACTATCAGGTGGGGGCTTATTTGTTACGCTCACTGTACATAAAAATGTATGTACGGTATATATATATATATATACTCTTATCAAAAAACGGGCAAAAGACGAACGCTAATTTTTATCTCATCTTAAAGATATTTAGTGTTGATTAAATTTCAAAATTTGAAATTTTAGATTTTATTTAAATCTCTTAACGCGCTAATAGCCTTAGATGTCGAGGCGCCCTAAATCTTAATAATAATAATAATAATAAAATTTGAATTTTTGTTTGAAAAAAAAAAAAAAATCTCTTAACCGCGCTTGCTGAGAACGCCCTAAATACTAAAAAAAAATCTCCTAATTTTCTATTTAGCATAAATATCTTATTTTTGATACAAATAACGGTTGCAGCAATTGTAAACCTAATGCAGATTGCCTTTGTCCTGAGAGAACCATACTTTTGATAAGAAAGTCTTTTTTTTATTTCATTCCTGATACATATTTTAATATTTTATTTTGAAACCTTGAATATCATAATGAATTAATTTTTATTAGCCACTAACCATTAATTTTCTCTCTTATATTACTTTTATTTTTTATCATATTCCCAAAATATGGCCCATTTAACAGAAATATATTACAATACCATAAAAAGACATGAAATGTCCTAAACAAATCTGGATTGAATTTTGTATTTATTTATTTTTTTTTTTCAATTCTATTTAACTAGATATAATGAAAATATTTAAATTATTATATTAGACAGTAAAATGTAGAGAACCAAATTGTTTTAACATGTAATAAAAAATTATTTCCCTTTTTAAACAAATATATATTAACAAGGTAAAATATTTGTTTTTTTTTATTTTTATAGGTTTTACTCGTAGTTGGTGGTCAAGCTCCTAAGGCTATTCGTAGTGTGGAATGCTATGATTTTAAGGATGAACGTTGGTACCAAGTTGCTGAGATGCCTACAAGGCGGTGCAGGTAAGCTTAATATAAATACCCGGCCACTATACACACATGATTTGTAAGACGTTGTCACGTCAAAAAATATCAATTGACCTTTAAGGGAAGGTGTTTTTTACCTTGGGACAGACAAATTCATTTGTTTATATTTGAGTGTTTTTAATGACACCTGTTATGATTTTGTTTTGATTTTTTTCAAAATTAATGATTCTCCGTTGATTATTTCAAAAACTATTCAGTTTTCAAAGTCAAAGAATAAAATAATAGAGCAATTTATTATAATAAGACAAAAAAAAAAAAATAGAAGTTTTGAAAAAACTTTTTAGGTTAAGTACTTCTTCCAAGTGACGTATTTACTCCAAAAGTTGATAGAAATATACAATTTTAGTGTAAGGAGTATATACCATCGATCTGGCTAGCGTTTTTAAGCAATCGTGTTCACACACACAGATATAATACCCAAAATGGGTTTTTTGGACTCAGGGAGATCTAAAACGTGGGGAACCATCAAAATCACGAATTCGAATTTTTGACGATTACAATACTTTCTCTTTATATACTATACAAGAAAGTAAAATAGTCTTTTTTATGTAAATAAAATCAAAATTTTATTAATTGAATTTTAATAAGAAATTATTTTGATATTAATCTAAATGTAATTATTAAAATTGATTCGATTCATATTTAATAAATTTTTTACACAAAATACAACAATAATAATTATCACTTGTTGAAAAAGTGCAATATCACTTGTCCCAAAATTTCCTGGTGGGTTAATACATATCCTATACTAGCTAAGTAAGTGGTGCCGAAGGCAGCTTATATATCTATAAAGCCTTCGATTCCTCACGGATAAAAATTACGAGCTCCATTTGTGTCCTTTGCTTCTCATCTTTCAAAATGTTGAAATTAAACCTCACTTATGAGATAAGGATTTGCAATAATACCGCCTTTTTTAATCGTTTTGGAAAAACGTCACCACCATAATATTTGATATATTATATATATTTCTTAAATAATTCATCTCATTAAATGCATAATTAAATATAAAAATAATTATAATAGAATAAGAAAAGATAATTGAAAAGTACCTTGAAAAGGCAATAAGGCGAACCAATAGCGTGATGGGCGTTCAATAAACACATCGACAAATATTTCATGAGCACTTCTTGAATAGATATGCGTATATAAAATTACTAAATCACTTTCATTAAGAAGAGGGAATAACAAAAAGATGTATTATGTTGCATGTTACTCGTCATTCTTCAAGTTAGTTAGTTTATAAATTCTTAATGGCTTTCGCCAGTCATTCTTCAACAATCAAGGAAATTTTCCTTTGGTTAGTTCTCCTGCTCCCCGCTCTTATTCTCTTGGCGCTTTCAGCAAAATGGCAGCCATTTCATAAAGAGGGAATTTTTCAAATAAATTATATTGTTTATTGAAAAATTTTAATAGGGGTATTCATGATCTTGTGTTTTGTCCTAAATGTCTTAAATCGTAAACAGTTTAGCACAAAAGTTAACGAACGGACCAAAAATAAATTTGTCCTATGTCGTATTTGATGACTATCGGTGAGATCGAACAACATTCATAACCTACTAAAAGTCTTTTTTAAAATTGTCTCACATATCTCATTCATTTTTATTTTTAAATAAATAAATGAGATTAACAAACAAAACAACACACTAAACACTTGAAAACAAAGCGCAAACTGCACAAACACTTTTTAGGTTAGAATATAACTTTGACATTTCTAAAGGCGGGATTTAGTTTACAACATACGACACCGATATAACAGAAGAGCTAGGAGGTTGAAATTTTATATTTAAGTTAGCCACTCCCCTGGCACGCGTCACGAAGCTTTTGAACAAAATCGGCCAAAGAGTACTAGTACTTCACTGATGTACTTTTTCAGTTTTTTCTAATTTTCTCAAAATTCGCACTAACGATTTTGATTAAAATTCATAAATCAATTATTTTTTAGTTGCTCTTTCAAATGTATATTCTCATTTTGTTCTCAAAATTGTTTGAAGCACACTTTACTCTTGTACTTCATAGGAAAGATAGAAGAAATAGTTGTCATGGTAACAAAATATAAATATTTTCCCATTTTTATAAATTTGACATCTTGAATTCTAATATATTGGAGGAAATTAAATATATCTTGATTGCAGTTCGTTTGGGACTTATTTTTATGAATATTTCAGAGCCGGCCTTGCCATGGTGGGTGGGCGTGTTTATGCTGTGGGAGGATTCAATGGATCTCTACGCGTCCGAACTGTAGATGCCTATGACGCAGCTTTGGATCAATGGACATCTTGCCCCAGTATGGAAGCTCGGCGATCAACGCTTGGTGTAGCTGTTATTGGGAACTGTATTTATGCAGTAAGTTTTTTTTTTTTTTTTTTTTTTTTTTTACTTATTAAAATTTATCTTTTATTTATTTAAATCATTTTTTTTTAGGTTGGAGGTTTTGATGGTTCTACCGGACTTAATTCAGCCGAAGTTTTTGACCCTCGCAATCATGAATGGAGAATGATTGCTCCAATGTCAACAAAACGAAGCAGTGTTGGAGTTGGAGTTGTTAATAATTTACTATATGCGGTATTTTTTCCATCTACTTTTTACTTTCTCTTACCATGTATATCAAATATATAGAGAAAGAAAGTATTGCTATCATGTCAAAAATACGATGTCGAGATTTTGATGGATATACATGTTTTGAGATCCCCGAGTCCAAAAAAGTGGGTCCCACAAATTGGTCTGTTTGTCTGGGTGTGACGATTTTTAGCATGAGGGAATTGAGCTACCGGATTGAAATTTTATATTTAAGTTAGGTACCCTCCCCGACAATCAAAATAAGCTTTTGAACAAAATCGGCCAAAAAGCACAAGTACTTTTTCAGTTTTTTTCGATTTTCTCAAAATTCCCTCCAAGGATTTTGTTTAAAATTCATAAATCAATTATTTTTAACTTGCTCTTTAAAATGTATATTGTTATTTTGTCCTTAAAATCTTTTGAAGCACACTTTACTCTTGTATTTCATAGAAAAGATTGGAGAAATGGTTGTCATGGTAACAGAAGATAAATCTTTTTCTTTTTTAGATAAAAATTTATATAAATCAACTATTTTTTAGATGGTATTTAATAAGTATATCAGTAAAATTTTTCGTAAAAATTGTTTCAAAGACACTTTACTGATTCAGATTTTTCAAATTAATTTTCCGGCTAATTCACAGAGCCTATCGAAATTTTGAATCAAATGATTTTTTTACTTTTTATTTATGAAACGCAAGTGGTCAAGTAAACTAAGGTGCTATGGGAAACGAAATATATCTATATCACAAAAAATCTGGTGTGACAAGCACGGTGCACAACTTTCTCTTACCGAAGGGTAAGTGAGTTGTGTCCTGTGCGCTAGTCACACCAGATTTTTTGTACTAGTCCTCATGTTTAAGTAAAATTATAATGGAATTATTTTCTATACATCATACGTCCTAGAAAATTCCATTTATTATATTGTTTTATTAATAAATCGTCCATTTATTATATTCATAATAGGTTGGTGGCTATGATGGAGCTTCTCGACAATGTTTAAGTTCAGTGGAATGTTACAATCCCGAAACAGATGCTTGGTCACCAATTGTAGAAATGTCTGCTAGACGAAGTGGCGCAGGTTCGTAAACATATATATATATATATACACTGTGTGTTAATGTAAACGTAACATTTTGTTTCTGAAGATTTGTTCTAATCTACCTTAATGATACTCTAATTTAAAATGAAATATCTTATACATTTCTAAGTAAATTTAACACAAATACAAATCATTTTAATCAATTTAATACAATTTAAATAAAACAAAGACAAAAATGTCGATTTTTTTAATTTGAGGGACAAATCAACATAATCTCGAAATGTTTTGTTGGAAATTAATTAAAAATTTTGTTTTTATAAGAATTTTCAATAAAATAGACAGAGAAAAACTGAAATGAAAAGATTATTTTAAAATTTTAGAAATTTAACGTTAATAAAAAAATGTCGATATTTTTGTCTTTGTTTTATTTAAATTGTAATTATTTATTAAAATGATTTGGATTTGTGTTAAATTTACTTAGAAATGTATAAGATATTTCATATAAAATGTTTAATAAATTATGGTATCATTGAGGTAGATTAGAACAGATCTTTTTAAGAAGAAACAATGTTACGTTTTCATTGACGCGCAGTGTATATATATCTTAAATTAATTTATTTTTCAAATATCCTTAAGGCAAATGAACTTTTGACCATATTGCTTTAATAAAAAATTCCAACTATTTGAAACTCTCAGACCCAAACACCAAAGCATATGAACCTGATTGTTTCTGGTGTATGCTTTATATAATTTTCTCTTATTCTATATATTTAATAGGACAAATTTATTTTAGGCGTTGGAGTTTTGGATGGTATTCTATACGCTGTTGGAGGCCATGACGGTCCTCTAGTAAGAAGAAGTGTCGAATCTTATAATCCAGAAACTAGAACTTGGACGCCTGTAGCAGATATGGCTTTATGTCGAAGAAATGCAGGTATAATTTATTTTTAATACTATATTTATTTTTATTCAAGGGTAAACAATAAATATTTTAAGTCACCTTTGAATCTAAATAATCATTTGGGGAAAAATAGATTTTTTCAAGTCCCCATTGAATATTTTGCCATACTTATCAGGAATGAAATTTAAACATTTACACTTTATTTTATTATTATTATTATTATTATTATAAGGTTTTTTTTTAATAACTATGTTGTTTTTCAATAAACTCAACAAGTGCTATATTATGTTGTATACGAGAATGTTGGAGGCACTGATTAAGAAAGAGGCCGCCAGACGCAGGCCCTTTGCTAGGTATTGTATGTGAGGTTCCTATTTAAATAAAAACTAAATATCAACGAACGAAGCCTAGAGAAATCGGACAGCGAAACTAGTCATTTTTGCCTTTAATTTGTACCATTGAGAGGCTATATTTTGAATTTTATTTTAGATCTTATTAAAAACAATTTAATTCTAGGGTTAAAAAGTTGCAAACCCGTATAGAAATGAATTGATTAGACCTCTCTATTAAAAGTAGAACTAAATATCTAACTCCAGGAGGTCGAAATTTGCCTGACTAGGTGCCCACCGAAGACGGACAACGCAGCTAGTTGAGTTTAAAAGAAAAAATACGAGAACAAGTCAGCCAATTGTATGAAAAAAGAAGATATAGATATAAAC
>JAKCPI010010839.1:0-76999 GCA_023213315.1 Euborellia annulipes
TATAAGTATGATGATATATGATCTTCCATTTTAATTAGGTTAAAAATACCATGCGTGAATATTAGTGAGGGAAATTCTTTACTCATATATATATATATCCAGGGGCGCCGGAACGAATTTGAATCAGGGGGGGGGCAAAAAAATTTTTTTTAGAAAATTAAAATAATTTAATATGTTCAAATGGTATAAAACAAAAACAAATCAACTATAAAACTTTAAAAATCTTAAATAAAATCACAATTTTAATAAAATTAAAATTTTAAAAAAATTTGCTAGTGATTTTATCAAAAATTTTTGGAAAAAATTTGTAAAAAAAATTTCTCTACTCTTTTAATTTTTTTTAATTTAGAAGATTTTATTTTTCAAAAGTAAAAATATATCATTTTTAAAAATAAATGAAATAAAGAAGAAATTTTGCCCCCCCCCCTGTCCCCCCCTAAAGGATGCCAGGAGGGGGCAATGTACCCTTGCCCCCCCCCACCCCAGTTCCGGCGCCTATGTATATATCTAATTATAAAATAATTGTTTATCTTGGAGGAAATGGAGAAGTCAAAAAATTTTTAATTTGCTAACAGCCTTCGAATTCAGAGACTCACATTCTGTAAGTACACGGGTACCACGAGTTACCTTAGCTATGATTAGTATTTCTTCTCTTTCTATAAACCCTCTCTCTCTTATATATTTTTATTTTATAGGCCTACTTCGAAATCTTAACTGCTCTAATGTTATTTTTTCTTCTTTTTTTAGGTAGGGGATATCGTTTTCTCGCCGCTTTGGTTTTTTGCACCTGTTGATTTCACCCATAAAGAAATGGCGTTCAATAATGTTGCTTGAAAGAAAACAACACTGGTGAGTAAAACAGTTTATATATTCTGTGTAATCTATCCTTTTGTCTTATATCAAGATCGGTAAAAAATGCGAGTAAAAATTAAATATAGGCCACATGCTCCCCCCCCCCCCAATTGTAATTAAGAAATTTTTATCGCTTGGAAAAAGGAGGGAATCAAACCCCCTGACTGTTTTAATTTTAATCAATATCTTTAGTTCGTATTTTGAGAAAATCTTAAAAATCTAAAAAAACAAGTACATTAGTAAAGTACGTTCAAGGGCGGATCCAGAGGGGTTTGGGGGGGTAATCTGGTGTGACCCGTCGAACAGCACACTATTTTTTCTTAATTTCGGTAATTTAAAGGCGCATTCTGTACTTGCCAGAATATAAATACAAATCAAATTTTTAAGTATTAATTTTTAAAATTTTACATTAATTTTTTAAATAAGTTTTTTTTCAAATCTCGGGGGGGGGGGGGTAATTACCCCCTTTACCCCCCCCCCCTTCTATCCGCCCTTGAGTACGTTAGTACATCTTTGAGCAATTTTATTCAAAACCCTTAAGAAAGAGGCTTAGTAAATTGATAGTTAGCTAATGTATAAAATTTGAGTATCGAAGAGTTTTATATTTTTTGAATTATTCCCTTATTCGACATTTTTTGATATTTCTCTTGAAATTCATTAAATATATTGTGAAAAAATCTTAAATTCTTTGAAGGACTAACTATTCCTTTTAAAATATCAAAATATTTACCTAAATTTCTATGAAAGTCATTTTTTTAATTGCTTTTTTTTGTCTGTTTTAATGTTTTCTTAAAATTGCCATTACAAGGGTCTGTTCCCAATTAGCTTGAATTTTAGTTTTGACGTGACAACGTCTTACAAATCATGTCTCTAGTGGCCGTTTTGGGAGGCATGCACGAAAAGTTTAGCGGCTTGAATAACTCCTCTGTCGTAAGAGTTATAATTATGTTGAATATACGGTTAGAAAGAATAATTTTTCAGCTAAATTCTCCATTTATTATTTTCCTATCATTTCATTTTGCCGCGCTGCGGTAAATTCTATTTTCACAATAAATTTAATGAATTTCAAGTGAAAAAAATGTGGGTTAACTTAATAACTCAAAAACTATACAACTCTCGATACTCAAATTCAAACTTAAGCTATGTACTCATTTCGTAGGCGTTTCGAGAAGAAAATCGGCCAAAGGGTAGCTTACTAGTTCTTTACTGATGTACTTTTTTTTTTAACACTCACACTTTTTTCTCATTCACACTCACACAGTTTTTTCGGCATCTCGGGCCATATAAGACTGACGATAAAATTTGATTATTTTTCTATTTTCTCAAAATTCCCTCTATTGATTTTGATTTTGATTCAATTAACTGAACATAAAAAAAACAGTCGTGATGTCTTCGGCGTCTGGCCAATGCATATCTATATAGCTATATATGAGGATCAGAGGAAATAAAAAAATTTAATTAACACTTTTTATTATTTTTCAATTTCTGAGTTTATTATTATAATTAATTGGCTCTGATTTTTCATAAGACGAGATAGAAGAAATCCCTGCTTTCCAATTGAAAAATTCTGAATTTTAAGGAATTTTTGGGCCTCTCCTTTTTGGGATTTGATTTATTTTTCTTTTCTCTTTTCTCTATAAAAGAGTAAAAATTCATCTCCAAATTCTAATGGGAAGTTGGTCAAAAAGAGCGTGACAGACAGACGGACAAAGTATAATTATTTTTATATCTGTGGTTTAAAAGTTAAAGAAAATTTTCTATGCTGTTAGCACAGAGGTAAAATTCTCCCTTCTTGTGTTAGGGGCTCACTTCCAGTCCCGAGCGATGAAATTTTCAAAATTATATTTAGTCTCATATTTGTTAATTCTTCGATAAATTATTAATAACCGGCCTTTGAAGGATGGACTAAGAATTCGATGCTTCTTTAATGGTCATTTGAAGTTTTCAAATTTTCAGAAACACTCCTTTAAATTATCATCAAATAACAACCGGTTATTTTTTTCCCGTAGAATATTCGAATCACAGGTTTTCGGTTCATGTCCTCAGATGATCAAAGTCCCTTTAGAGAGAAATACGATTGAATTCAGATGCAATCTGAATTATTCAAAATCGATTGCATTTTGTTAAAAAAAAATAAAAAATAGGTAAATTTGTCTTTTAGAAAACTCAACCTTTAGATGGAAATGTAGAAGAACCTTGGAGCGCATAATATTTTGTATTTAAATGTTCTGTATTGTCTGTCATTAATACATATTTGATTAACATAACTCTTTTTAACTGATTTTCGAAATTTAATTATTTTTTTTAAAGTGTTTTGAAAACTTGAAATGCAAATTTTATCTTAGATTTTGTACGTACATAGAACGATTTCATTTAAAACATCTTTCAATCTGTGCGTGACTCGCTTCCGGTGGACCATTCGGAAATGAGTTCATTAAATTAAAAAAAAAATATTAAAACACCTTCCATGTTATTAGATTGAAAAAAATATTAAAACAACTTTCCACAAGAGGTTTTAATATTTTTTTTTTCTAATATAAAACCCCCGATTACTTAATTTTATAGAATGCGCGACCCGCTAGAGGCGGTCCTCGCAAATATCTTTGCGACAGTAAATTGTTTTAAATCTAATCGCTTTTTGTGCAAATCCTAAGATAATAATTAACTTTCGAAATGCACTACGAAATTTCGAAAACTTAAAAAAAAAAACAGCATTGATTTAGGGGGTGAATAAGGGGGGCCCCCGAAATTTTTCAAATCTATATACATATGTGTTACGGGTATATGGCCAATATCTATAGGCCTATAGATGGAAAATTCTTAAAATTAGGCATCATAAATATCTGGAAAATGTCTTCTACTTAAAAAAAAAAAATGTTCAGGTCGAAAATTCTAAAAAATTCATAACTCGAAAACTATAAAAAATCGCATAACATACATGGGGATGATTCGGGTACCCCAAGGGGTGGTCTATCTCTGGACTTCCGCTTGACACTATTTTGTTTTTTTTTTTGTTTTTATTTTTAAAAAAAACCACACTTTTTCTCATTCCCACTCACACTCACATTCACACAGTCTTTTCGGCAACTCAGGCCATATAAGACATTTACGATATCCGTCATTAATTAATATACATATATTGGGGGGCCAGGCATTCTTATTTAAGCCATTTGATATCCAAATGGCTTAAATAAAATCATCGGACTGCCTGGGGTCCGAACCCGCGACTTTTGGTATACGAGGTTAGCACGCTAACCCCTACACAAAGCCCGAGGGCGACACCATTTTTTGAGACATCCTGTACGAGTATATCACACAAAAAATGAATTCATTAGATTTCTTCAATAAATATATTATTATATTTCTATTGAAAAAAGCCAAGTTTGCTTTGAGTGTGTATACCAGCGTTTCCCAACCTTTTGAAGTCCACGGCACCCCAAAGGTGCGTTGGGAATAATATTACACACTAGCGGCACTCTTCCTTTTTTTTCCCCTATCAAAACGAGATTTTTTCCGCCCTGGGGCAAATTTTTTTCCCTTGCGTGAAAATTATTTGACCTTTTTTTTGGCAAAGCTTAATTTTTTCCGACCTTCGGAAATTTTTGCAGCTTCCATTTTTATCATTTGACCTTTTTTTTAGCAAAACTTTATTTTTTCCGCTTCTTTATTTTTATTTTTTCTAAATATCTCGCGGCACCCCTTAGGCATTCTCGGGGCACACAGTTGGGAACCACTGGTGAATACAATTGGAAATAAAAGTTGAGGTTCTGGAAAGTAGGCAACCCTCCCACCTCCGCTTCCGAATAAGCCCTATTTCTGTTAAAGGACTTTTGATATTTAATCTTTTAATCAAAAACCATTGGCCGGAATCTATTGTGAGTAAAATATAAAATAAAAACGATCTATAATTAGTTTTCAAAGAATTTAACAAATTTCATTTACTTATTATAAATATTTGACTATCATATTCATATTTGTTGGGTCGATTGGGAATTTCTCATCATATAACGATGACCAACAGTCGCCGTTTAAAACCGATTGGCATTAATTTACTGCATTCCAAGTTTGTTTACCGGATTTTCAAGCATTTGAGCAAATTGTTTTAATTGCTTTAGTTTACATCTAAACACGAAAATTCCGAGTTTATTCTCATTCCTGGGATATAATAAAAACCAAATTTTGTTTAGTTTTTTCTTCTCGATTATATAAATTCGTCATTTTAATAATTTTCTTTCGTGGCCCATTTTAATGATATATAATTCATTAATTGAATTAATCATGCATTATTAGTAGAATAAAATTTATTCATTGTTTTATTTATTTATTTATTTATTTTTTTATTTTTTTGTTTCATTATCTGAGGCGATCTATTTCAATTCAATTGAAATAAATTCTTTTTCTGGGATGTGAGCCCTTGACTTTCGACACATCAAGGGCTTATTCATTGTTGTTTATTTATTTCTTTTGTGTCCTCTTTTTGCGGAACCAAAAATTTTTTGCCCGTACGTAAAAGTTTGATTTGAATTTAATACAAATTTTTAAAATTTTACATTAAAAATAAATTTAAAAAAAAAAGAATTTTCGGGGGGATTAGAGGTAAATTATTTTATATAATAATAATAATAAATAAAAATAATATAATTTTTATATATTTAATATATTATAATATAATATATAATAATCTGCGGGGGGGGGTAATTACCCCCTTTACCCCCCTTGTATCCGCCCTTGCTTTAAATATATAGAGAGAAAGTATTTTTTTTTTTTTTTACTTTTTTAATGTTGGTTATTTTTTATGAACAAATAATTAACTCGACTGGTTTTTACTTTCTCTTACCTATGTATATATGTAATATATATAGAGAGAGCAAGTATTGGTTTCATGTCAAAAATTCGATGTCGAGATTTTGATGGATCTTTACGTTTTGAGGTCCCCTGTATCCAAAAAAGTGGTTTTCGCGACATGGTCTGTCTGTCTGTGTGTCTGTCTGTGTGTCTGTGTGTGTGTGTGTGTGTGTGTGTGTGTTCAATTTTAAGCATGAAGGAATTGAGCTATGAGGCTGAAATTTTATATTTAAGTTAAACACCCCCCGGGACCGGAAAAATAAGCTTTTAATCAAAATCGGCCAAAAAGTACTAGTACTTTACTGATGTACTTTTTCAGTTTTTTTTCGATTTTCTCAAAATTCGCTCTAACGATTTTGATTAAAATTCAAAAATCAATTATTTTTTAGATGCTCTTTCAAATGTATATTCTCGTTTTGCTCTCAAAATTGTTTGAAGCACACTTTACTCTTGTGCTTCATAGAGAAGATAGGAGAAATGGTTGCCATGGTAACAAAATATAAATATTTTTCTATGTTTATAAATTTGACGTCAAATTGATTAAATTCTAATATTCCCTATTGGCGGAAACTAAATACATGTCGACACAAAAAATCTGGTGTGACAAGCACAGAACACAACTTTCGATTACCGAAGGTAAGAGAAAGTTGTGTGCTGTGCGCCAGTCACACCAGATTTTTATTATTTATTTAAGAGAATCTCTTTTGAATATATTAATGTTTTGCAAAAATAATTATTTAAAAGTATTATTTACCTCTTTATTTCTATATTTTTTAATTACTATCGCTAAATGATTATATATATTTTTAGAAGATGAAAAAGGTCAATTCAGTCCTCGAGAATTTCGAGAATGAAACATGAATACATTATAATAAAATAATATATTTATTCTCTCTAGTTGACAATTATATAATCTCAGACCTCTTGGGTTTCGTTTATATATTTTTATCTTTTTTTTTTTTAAATAGGCCTAATTGTTTTGAGGCAAATGGGGGGTTAAGCCAATTAAATATTGGATTGAAAAAAAGATATTTCTCCTGTTCATTTACTTTTTTTACAAAAATAATTTTCCGCCAATCCCTAGAAGGTTCTCTTTAAATATATAAAATTTGGTTTCGAAATTCCAACGAAAAGTTGCGAGCATTAGCGAATTATATATAGGCCTATCGACGTTCTAATAAGTAAAGTGCCTAACTCCATTTTTGTTTATTTTTCAGGAGAGGCAAAAAAACATTTCATTGTCATTGTTAGAGCCAATGTTAAACACTTCTCGAACTGAAAAATTTGCATTACACTCCTACCCAGTTCAGGGCAAAAGGAGAATGATATTTTTCGACAGAAAATACAAAAAAATGATTTTCGAAAAAAAAGTGGAGTTGGAGACACTTTTCTACAGAGAGCGTCGATATATATTCCTACTTCTAAACAATTTATAGAAAGATGGCTTCAAAATAAATATTTCATTTGAAAATGATATGACAAAATTTCATACATATTTATTAATAAAGTAAAAAATTGAAAATGCAAAAAAAATTATTAAAAAAAAATACAAAAGCTAAGGTGGATTTTGGCAGGTCTCTCAAGAGCTCTAGAACAAGGCCATCTCGGAGTTGAGAGGGCTTTAGAGAGAATTACAACACAAAGGCACATTTGTAAACAGGCAAGGAGAGGATTCAGTACAAGGCCAAATATAGGGCTTAGATATAGGCTATATTGATTGGCGGATTTAGGAGACTTCTTTTCTTTTTTTTCCTTCTTAAATTAAATATTGTTCTTTTTTTTAAGTGGATTTAATCTAAATTCCTATGATTAATTTATATGGATAAAGAAGAGAGTTCAAAGAAAAATTTAATTCGCTATATTCTTATGGGATTAGTGAAGTTTTTCATTACATGGATCTGCATCTTTTTTATATTACATTTTATGAAAATAATAAAAAAACATTAGAGGCCTTTAGGGATATCTCCCTTTTGATACGAGTGGCGCTTACTTTTTTAATTTTTGGGACTCCCAATTTACAATTGAGGAGCAACAATTGCGAAATAGAATTGTAGGCAAATTCTTTTAATATAATCAAAGTTCTTCATGTCGGCTCTAAACATTCATTGTGATACTAAACACATATATAAATCTATTCTCTAAAAACAGACGTTAAAATTTAACATCAATAAATGGGTGTTAAAAAGTAAAGTAATAACATCAGCGTTAAAAAAATGCTATTCTCTAAATCAAGTTGTAACAGCGACGTTAACATTTTATTTTTTAGCACCCAATGTTAAGGATTCTTATGAAGATATATCTTTACTTTTTCGTGTTTTTAGTAGGAACCGACCGAATATTCGGTTTCGGTTACGGTTTCGGCCAGTTTCGGCCAAAAATCATGGTTTCGGCCGTAGTTTCGGTTTCGGCCAAAAAGTGGCCGAACCTTTCGGCCGGCCGAAACCAGAGTCTGAAAAAATGGGATGAGACTCGCATGCAACAAAAAAAAAAAAAGGTCAAATAATTTGCACTTGGAGGGAGAAAAAAATTTTAGTCTCCCTAAAAAAAAGGTAAAATGATTTTCACGGGAGGGAAAAAAATTCAAAAAAAAAAAGGTAAAATGAAAAAAAAAAATTTTATAAGGAAATACAAGTTTCGGTTTCGGTTACGGTTTCGGCCGAAACTAAGGTTGAGGCCGAATATTCGGTTTCGGCTGAAAATCTTGTTTCGGTCGGACCCTAGTTTTTAGACTCCTCGATAACCTCTCGCGCATGCGCATTACTAACTTGATCTAGTAGGCCTATCTGGCACAACAGAGTTAAAAAAATGCTATTCTCTAAACAAAGTTTTAACAGCGACGTTAACATGTTGCTTCTAAAAGCTGTCAAAATCATAACCTTACTTTTTAGGTTAAAGACGCCATCTTTATGCATTAAATACGGCGTTAAAATATTAAAGGCACCCCCTAGACATCACATTAATTTTTAACACTATTTACTAAATGTTAACGCTTTGGGTTTAAAGTTTTTATCAAATTAAATTGACTTTGCAGCTTCTTCTAAAAGTCAATTTAATTTGATAAAAACCTCGTCTGAATCAGCATATGAATTTGAAGTTTTTGCTTTAATTTGAGGGAAGGAAGTGTTAAAATGAATTAACGCTGTTAAAAGTTAACGTTTGTGCTAGAGAATAGACCTGTGTAGGCTTACTTTGTCGTGTATCGCAAATATTTTTCGTGACACCTTTGGACATAGACATAGGCGTAGCCACGGGGGGGGGGGTTTTGGGGGTTCAAACCCCCCATTGGACCCAAGCCATGACTAGATATTCAAGCTCTATAATGCAAAATACTTTTTCTCTCTATATATTTCATATATAGGGTAAGAGAATGTAAAATATAATAATTTTCTCTAGCTTAAAAAAAAAAAAAAATTAAATAAAACGCAATAAATTCGAGAAAATTCAGAATTTTCCCATTGAAAAGAATTGATTTTTGTTATGCTTTATAAAAAATTAAAGCCGCTTAAAATTGATTAAATCTCGCAAATGAAAAATAATAAAAATTATTATATAAATAAATTTTTTATTTTTTTTCTTAAAGAGGTCTGAGATAGGAGTCTGATCAAGAGAAACACATAGAGGGACACCCCCGGTATTTTAGGCCCATATACATAAAATTAATAGATTTGCATTATTTGATGCCTGATACGAGTTGATTGAAAAATTGCGGCACTTAATTAAGAAAGGGCGGGCCCGAGCCACCCCCGAGGGGGGTCCAGGGGGCTAGCCATATATTTCATTAGACGCCTTATACTGCCCCATTAGTCGGGGTGGGGAGGGGGGGAGAAATAATCCTAAACCCCCCCCCATCAAAAATTTCTGGCTACGCCTATGGACATAGACTTGATCCGAAACGTCTCCTTAGCATCCAAAAACTTTCTTTTATTGCTCCCATCTGCTTTCTATTAATACAGTATATTCACTTTTAAAGAATAATAATTTTTACTTTCTCTTACCTATATAAATATTAATAGAGAGAAAGTATTGGATTTACGTCAAAAACTCGATGTCGCGATTTTGAAACAAATACAGGATTTGAGGTCCACTGTGCCCAAAAAAATAGTGAGTCTGTCTAGGTGAAGAAAATATCTCAAAAATAATTTTACTGAACTTTAACCTTATACCTTATATATTTATCGGGGACGTAATTTTTTTGATGAAGCGGGAGAGGAGAACTCATATTTGAAGATTCAACCTTCTCCCCCTCTCCTCAAACATCAAAGAAAAAAGGAAATATATTTTTTAAAGGATAGTCTCCAAGATCGATGAATACCTATATATATTATATATTGGATATTTTTCATAAGCAAGTTCCACTCGCTCCCCCGCCTTTATACCAATATACGCCCCTGATATTGACTGGTGTGGCAAAGCGAGTAATGCTGTTTTTTCATTCTATATTTTTTCAAAAAAAATAAGTGGGCGAAAAAATTAATCAAATGAGATCTCATGAGGATATGGATATGGATTTTCGATAATTTTCGATTTAAAAAAAAAAAAAATCGAAAGAAAATTTATTGGTAAAATGATCCTGATGATATTCAACTCAAGGGAATAAAGTTATGAGATTAGAGACATCCTAAAAAAAACTGAACATATCATTTTTTTTTATAATTGGACAGGCAGTAAATTCTGATAAAATATTCATTGATCCATGTCCCAATTAATAAATAAAAAATATGATTTATTTACGGCCCATTGAATTATTTTAAGAAATAAAAAAAAAAATAGATTTTTTATGTTGAGAAATAGGCAATATTAGGACTTATTCCTAATGCTGAACGCACACCGATTGAGCAAAACGCTCAATGACAAACACTGTATGCGTTGACCCATAGAAAAACCATTGAAAAACAGTTCTAGGCACGATCAGAGGCGTACCGAGCCTGTTGGGGGCCTGGGGCGGCACTAGAAGAGGGGGCCTTATATTGATATTTTTTTTTGGGGAGGGGGTACTCATCTTTAAATATCCCTCTCCTCCACACACAAAAATATTTTTAAAATACCTTATATCCCTGAACCCCAAGGGCCCCGGGGCCTCTCAAAGGGAAATTTTCATTAAATTTTGTTTTTTTTTTTTTATCTAAATTTTTCCCTTTTTACTTGAGCCCTGAGGGCCCGGGGCCTCTCAAAGGGAAATTTTCATTAAATTTTGTTTTTATAAATATATGGGGGCCTGGGACGGACCGCCCCCCTTGCCTCCCCCCCCCCCTCGGTACGCCACTGAATGGAAATTATTGATATGATTTGTTTTAAATCTCCATGTCTCAAGTATTTAGGTATTTAGATTCAAAGTTAATAAACAAATCTGAATTTTTTAAAGTGACCCACTTCATTTTCAGACGAGTTTATTTTTTCTACAATCCGAAATGATAATAAAACTCATCTTTAATATTCAATATTTGTACTTCAAATCGAAATATTTTTGCAAAATTAAAAATAATCATTGAATTTTATTCCATATATACTGTATATATATTTTAACAAACAATCATTTTTTCTTCTTTTCCAGAAATTCTTCAAACGCCTAAAAGTTCTACGCATGACTTCTCAAATTTTTGTGCATCCTATTTGACATTTGCTGCTCCTCGAAGCGACTCTGCTGCATTCGGTGAGTAATTTAATTAGTTATTGTTTTCTTTTAAGTTTGGATCCAAGTCTTAAATGAAAGGAATTGAATACATCCAAGGGCTTTATATAAATAATTAAAATTAAATATCAATTGAAATGATATTTGTTTGTGTCTTGTACTTCCATCGTCAAATATAAATAAATTACACTTAACTATAAAATTTTTTCAATATAAAACAATTATCATTTTAATTGAAGCTTAATGAGTGATGCCGAGAGAAATTGTAGATCAAAACTCCTCAAACTACGCTGATTTTTCGGCAAGGGTATAGAAAGGGGAAAAACAAAAATGAAATTTTTTTATTTTCCCCACTGAGTTTATTTTCTGATATTTCGAAGGTAGAGGTGCTATTCTTCTTCAGAGGAAGCTGAAAACAATCTCAATGTTAACAAAAGTATTCTTAATTAATAATAGTTATACATAAAGGGCATTGGCTGTACCTCATTTTACACTCCGCTAACATAATTTCAGCCAATGTTTTTTGCATACAAGAAAGCCATATGTCCTCGGTAACTCTTGAGAGCATTCTAATTTGAAAATTATGATACAACGAAATGAATAAATAGAATTTGTATCATAATTTTCAAATTAGAATGCTCTCGAGTTACCGAGGGCATATGGCTTTGTTGTATACAACATGCATATACATAGGCGCCGGAACTGGGGGGGGGGCAAGGGTACATTGCTGCCCCCCTGGCATCCTATAGGGGGGGGACAGAGGGGGGCAAAATTTCTTCTTTTATTTCATTTATTTTTAAAAATGATACATTTTTACTTTTGAAAAATAAAATTTTTTAAATTAAAAAAAATAAAACGAGTATGAAATTCATTTTTTTCCAAATTTTTTCCAAAAATTTTTGATAAAATCACTACCAAATTTTTTAAAATTTTAATTTTATTAAAATTGTGATTTTATTTAAAATTTTTAAAGTTTTATAGTAGATTTGTTTTGTGTTTATACTATTTGAACATATTAAATTATTTTAATTTTCTAAAAAAAATTTTTTTGCCCCCCTGATTCAAATTCGTTCCGGCGCCCCTGTGCATATATGCAAAAAACATTGGCTGAAATTATAATGTTAGCGGAGTGTAAAATGAGGTACAGCCAATGCCCTTTATGTATAACTATTATTAATTAAGAATACTTTTGTTAACATTGAGATTGTTTTCAGCTTCCTCTGAAGAAGAATAGCACCTGTACCTTCGAAATATCAGAAAATAAATTCATTGGGGAAAATAAAAAAATCCATTTTTGTATTTCCCCTTTCTATACCCTTGCCGAAAAATCAGCGTAGTTTGAGGAGTTTCGGTCTAATTATCATTTTAGTTTTAAATTCATATATTCGAAAAATTAGTATAATTAGGCCTAATCATTTTTTTTATGACATTAGTTATGGTTAATCAAAGATTGCCGATGAATCTGACTCACACTTCCTTTTTATAATTTTTTTTATATCTTATAAAAACATTTATTTTTTTTTAATCAGGCCAAGCAAATTCTATTTCTATTTTTTTTTTAATATTCTATTTTTTTAATATATAGGGTAAGAGAAAGTAAAATTGTGTGCTGTGCGAACAGTCACACCAGATTAGCCCCCCTCCCCCCCTGAGAAGCCCCTTGAATCCGCTCTTGTTTCTGATTTATTAAGAAAAGATATATTAATTCAGACTAATGGGATCGGGATCTAAATGACATATAAATTTAAAAAATAGAAAAAAAATATTTAATTTTAAAAGATCATTAGCCACTTGATAATCCAAGGAGAGGAAGAAAAAAAAAATCCAAGTTAAAATCGTGCAACATTTGATCACTCTGCAAAGCTTACAAAAAATTTGAATTTCGATTAAAATTAAAAAAAAGTAATATTTTTATTTTTAATTATAAAATTATACAGATAATATTAGATTTTTGTGATCCTTCATATTTGTATATTTGAAATTATGAAGTTTAATTGTTCATTGATTAATCGCGAGGAGCAAGAAGCTTTTTTTTTTTTGGAGGGGGGGGGGTGGTAAAAAAGTATATTTTTATTTTTAATTATAAAATTATACATGATAATATTAGATTTTTGTAATACCTAATATAAAGACTATATAATTTGTTATTTATTTAATTTATATTTTATTGAAAGTTTAATTTTTATAAGAGTTCTTCTTGCATTGGCCCAGTTATAAAATTATATTAAAATGCTTAATCTTTGAAAGTTAAACTAAAGAAAGACTTTTTTTTAATATTTTTATTTTTTAATATTTTATTTATAAAATTAAATCATTAAATATGTTTCAATATTTTAATTAAAAAAATAAACTTTTTCAATGACAGATCTCTCTCCCACAGGCGCTGACATGAAACGCCGCTTCTGCCAACTCACCTCTGCTCTGCCTCCTCGTGCTTTTCACTGCCTGTCATCTCGTTATATCGATATTAATATTAAAGGTATTTATTATTTATTTTGCATTTCTTTCTTCCTTTTCTATTTTAATAATAATCTAAATTTGCTCTGGATTGAATTAGTTGATTAAATAAATACTAACTTTCTATAATATATTCCATTATCTTTGTAATGTGAATGTCATTTACTCTCATTTAATTCTATTTTATTTTGAACTTATTTCATATTGTATTCATTTAAATGAGTTTAACACTTTATTAAAATATTAATTCTAATTATTCAATGCATTTTTTATCATCTTTTTCAAAATACTCCCTTAGCATGCTTTTATCAAAATGATCATCATCTCTAACCTTTCTTAAAGTATTTATTATCAATTTTATTCTTTTATAATACTAATTTACTCTAAATTTACTGTAAATGTATTTTTCAATATATTAATTTGATTCTCTTGGGAAGCAGGCCTCGGTAAATTTCCTAATAGTTGACATTTCGATTTGCTAGATTATTATTTGCCTGTCATTTTTAATCCTCACTATTTTTATTTTTTATTTATAGAAATTGACATTTTCTTTCAAATATAAAGCTTATTAAATAATTATCTTTTTTTTTTTCTAGATATGGATCGACGACGACTTATAATCTAATCCTGTTTGAAGCTCACAGAAATATTTATTCAAAATATAATGCAATGCACGGTATGTATATATATTTTTACTTTTATTATTTTATTTTTTATAATTATTTCAATGATCTCTTCAATTTTAGATTTGATATGAACATCTCATCTATTCTTGAATGCAACTTAGAGAGAACATGACTTACACCATAAATATACTGTTTATTTCATTTTCATATATATTTTTTGAATATATAATGAAAATATGAAATTATTTTCTAAAATATATATAGACATGCAAACAGAATTCAACAAAGCCCTCTCATAATCAAGGTAACTGCAAAAGATATAATTTTATTTTATTATATAGGTTTTTTCTTTTAATTCTTATAAATTTGACTTTAATATACAGTGTTTTATATATATATATATATATATATATATGCCTATTTGTAAATTTTGAAATATTTATCATTTTGATTTACTTTCATTTTTTTTTTTACTTATACTATTAATATATTTATTTAAATTCCTACAGATAACTAAATTTTGGGGGTAAATGTTGAGAGAAAGGGCCAGATTATTTCCATGTCATCATTTATCTCTTCTCTTACCTTTAAACAAATTTCACTTTTCCTCCAAATATATATATATAATATATAGGCCATCAGCTCCAGAGTGGCCTAACCCACATTTCACTTTTTACGTTTTATGCCTTAGTATCTATTAAATCGTGAATTCCAGAGTAAACAGTACTTCTCATGATATAGTAGTACAGTATTACTCATGATACAGCTCTGGAATTAACGATTTAATAGATACTAAGGCATAAAACCAAGAAATTGAAATGTGGATTATACCGTTCTGGCGCTGATGGCCTCATATATACAGGACAAATACAAATTATTGGAGCGATTTGACATTCACAAATACTTTACAGATAGATAGAGCAATTTACCATCTCGCTAACAGGCAGTCCGCTTCGGGTCACCGCGGCGAGGGCGTTGAATAGAGAGGAATGGCGTCTGACCGTTGCAAGAACGATCTTTCCAAGTGACCACGACACGTCAACTTGACGTTTACGACTAAGAAGAAGAAGATCAACTTACCAGGTTCTGTTTTGCGAACTGCGAGATCGGATCACCAATGCCTTTGAACAAATTAATATGTTACGTCGAGTATGGGACGAACTTGATTACAGACTTGATAGCTGCAGAATCACCAGAGGGGCGCATATGGACCACCTGATCTAACATCTCAAATAGAACTTGGTACGTTGCTCTATGTATCTGTCTAGTTTTTGTAATAATTTGTAATTGTTTTGTTATATATATATATTCGCTCCGGGCTCGTCTAAATCAATGCATGAAAACCATTTAATTATTATTTTAGAACATCACATAAACATGAATGGATCATTTTTACAAAATTTAAGCTAGTAATTGTTTTAAATTATTTGGGCCTTAACCAGGGGCCATAAACATTATTCGGTGCCTGTCATTTTTCATCCTATTTTTATATTTTTTTTATAGAAATTTAATCACGCGGCATTTTCTTTTAATCATCTAGTTTAAATACAATTATAGAAATATTCCTTTGGGCTTAAAAAATCCCCAAGTAATTGAGAATTATTAAATTTTTTTATTGAAAAAGTAAATAAAAATAAACTTTTTTTATATTAAATATTAATAATATATTATTGCACTTGCCCTATGACTTTATTAAATTATTAATATATTTTTTATTTTTCTTTGTAGATTTGGGTCGACGACGACTTAACATCCAATCCTGATTGAGGCTGACAGAAACATTTATAATATATAATGTAATGTAGGTATATATATTTTTATTATTAAAATATAATATCAGAAGCTTAATTTCTTCAAAATAATCTTTAAAAGTTTTTAGTGTAAATCAGTTTATAGCTGATTATATTAAACCCCAGTAGTTTCTTTCCTGATCAACTCACCAGATAGTAAATTAGAGTGGAATTAGTTAAAATAAAACAAAATTTAAAAAATTTTCGTTTTATATTTGCCCAGACTTGTCAGCCAGATGTTCAAAAATATAAAATGAAATTTTTTTAAATTTTGTTTTATTCTCACTCTAATTTTACTATCTTGTGAGTTGACCAGGAAAGTAACAAGTAGAGTTAATATAATTTTTTCTATTATTTTTATAATGATTAAATAATTTCTTAAATTTTAGATTGGCTATGAACATCTCATCTCTTCTTGACTGCAAATCAGAGACACCATGACTTAGACACCATAAATTTAATGGAAATAGTTTCACATTTTCAACAAAGGCATAATCATAATCAAGGTAACTGGAAAAGATATCTTTTTATTTTTTTTTCTATGTTTTCTTTTAATTCTTTTAAATTTGACTTTAATATAATATATATATATACACTGCGTTAATGTGATTTATTTCCACTTGGTTTTTTGATCATAATTTTCATGAAATTTTTTTTACAGATATATAATACGCTTTGATGTTTACTAACAAATTCTCCCATTGATATGTCGCATTTTAAAGAAGTTATAGGGAAAAAATTGAAAATTGACTGTTTAAAAGTGTTAAGGTGATTTAGCTCCACTTTGAAACTTTATTTATTTATTTATCAACAGTAAGATTTTAACAACTCTAATAATTAATGGTCATCCAGTCACTCTTAATCTATAAATTAATTCACTTGGGAAGAGAATTGTCTATCTACCTGATGCCACGGGATCCGATCCCAGGACTTGTGATTAGCTATATTCCGCTGGTCGACAATGAAGAACTGTCGGCAATCGCGGATGAGCTTCTTCTAGAGGTCCTTAATGACATTGAGATCGGACGAGTATGCGGGTTATTTTAAAACAGGGATATTTATGGTTGGAAAGTCACTTCTTTGTGCTTGCGGACGCGTGAACCTATGAAAAGGGGGTGCATTATCTTGAATAAAAGTTAAATTAACAGCAGAAAAGCTGTTTAAAAAATGGCAATAAATTCCTCTAAGAATATTTTGATATCCAATTGAATTGATTTTCCCATCCACGAACGCTATTGTTGACTTTTCGAACGCTGTGAATGCTGGCAAAATCACGAATAAGGCCATCGAACTTGCACTTAGAAAAAATGACGCTATTTGTTTCGAAGATCGTGGCAGGCCCTTTGGACCGTCCAAATTGAATTTCATTTTGACCGATCAAACAATCTATAAAGTAAAAAACATTTTCTTTTTTTTAATTTACTAACAAACTCAATACATATCGTCTGGTACACATGATTCCATGTTTGACGGTCATCGCTGAACAGCACGTCGACGCTGATGATTAATTCTTGAGACTAGGCCTGTTCATAATTTCAGGGGCAATTTATTGCCATAGTTGAAACGCTTTCCTGCTGTTAATTTAACTTTTATTCAGGAAAAAGCATCGATTCACGCGTCCGCAAACACAAAGGCTTTCAACCACCCTTCCCCCCCCCCCCCCCTCTCATTAAGGATCTCTAGAAGCAGCTCATCCGCGATGTTTTGTGCGATTGCCGGCAATTCTCCACAGTCGACCTATTCACAAATCTTGGGATCCCGTCTTCGAATTAAGTCGCAGCATGTTATTAAGCTAGTCAATTCTCTTCCCAAGTTAAGTGATTTATAGAATAAGAGTGACTGAATGACCATTAATTATTAGAGTTGTTAAAATCTTATTGTTCTCTTATTATTATTGATATAATTATTATTATTATAAATATTTTGAACTGGAACTAAATCTCCCTAACACTTTTAAAAAGTCAATTTTTTTACTCTAACTTATTAAAATGCGATATATCCACGGGAGGTTTTGTTAATAAACATCAAAGCGTATTATATAACTGTAAAAAAAAATTTCATCCCAATCGGTACAGTAATATGGGAGTTATGATCAAAAAACCAAGTAGAACTAAATCACCTTAACGCACATTATATATATATATATGGTTATTTTTCAATTCAAGATAATTAATTAATAATTCTTAAATATAAAGTGATGATGCACAGATGTTCATTACAAGAAAGCATAGAAATAAATACTCTCAACCTCAAAACCTAATGGTTAAAGTTAATATTAATAATTATAATGCATTGTGTTTAAAAATAAGATTGTTAATTTTTAAAGTCAAAATCATCTTTGCAAACAGGCAGGACAGGAACAATACTACTTTTTTTTTAAATATATATATATATATACAGATATGCGTAGGATGGCAGCCAGAAAAGAAATCAGACAAAAATTTAATCAATCTTATTTTTATTGTTGAGTTCAGGAGATGAAAGAACAACATAAAATGAAATGTAGAGAAAGTTTTTTCTTTTTGCAGGTTTTTGCAGTACCGAAACCAGCATAAATGCGCACACTGGTTGTCTTATTCCCATTAAAATTTTCAAATTTAAAAAAATCAAGTCTTTCTTTATTAATCATTGCTGAATAACGTGCAAAAAGAAAAAACTTTCTCTACATTTGATTTATTTCAATAAAATTAGATAAAGATTGATTGAATTTTTGTCTGATTTATTTCCTGTCTGCCATCCTATTCATATCTGTTAATAGTTCAGCCATCATCTCAATATATATATTTATTAAAATATTAATTTATATATTTAATCATTCTTTAAATTAAAATTCAAAAGATCTTTATTTTAGTTAAATAATAATTCTATTTTTTAAGCACACCGAATGAATTTTTTTCATTAAAAATATTAATTTTATTTACTTCAATCTGCCACAGCTGTAAATATTAATTTTTTCTTTTTTCTTTCAGATTTTTTACGTTTGAGATGACTGTTCGTCAATTTGCCTACTCTGACTGACTTGAGGGTGAGTAAAAACATACCACCTACCAAGAAAGAGATAATAAATGATACTGTATATTGAATAGTAAAAATACTGTATACTCCGATCATATAGAGTTGATTTATGAAAATTCCTTATATATTATGGTTGAATATATTCCTCCATTTCTGACGTGCACATGATGAAGAGGTAAGTTAATTAAAGGTAAAATTAACTAAAACGCCAGATGTTTATTTTTTTAATAAATATTTAATATCAGGCCAGCGTTACATATTATTGAAATCTTGCAAAACTAGTCGACTTATAGTAAAAAATTAGAAATTGTTTAAAGGTGATGTAGAGAAAATATAAACATCTGGCGTTTTAGTTAATTTTCCCTTTAATTAACTTGCCTCTCTATCGATATATATTTTTCTTAATACAATAATACAAATAAAAAAAAAAAAATATTTTTCATAAATCAAATCAATATCATCGGAGCAGGCCTATATATAGTATATAATTTATTAACTCACTCTCTTTTGGTTCTCGAAAGTATCTTTTACTGTTTAGGATTTTTCTTTTATTTGTTTATGTATTTTTTTTAAGATTAACTTAGGGGTGGGAACAAATTTTTAATTAGAAAATTAGTTTATTTTAAATTATACTAATGCTAATAAATAAAAGGTAAATAAAATTTAGTTATATTTTTTAATAAATTATTTATTCAAAATTAAATATTCGTTTGTATATAAACATATATATACATTTTTTATTTGCAAGTTAGAAATATCTATATATAATAATAGCGTTCGTTAGACTAAAAGAAAAGAAGAAAAGAAAGACTTAAACACTCACATGTCTTGTTAAATAAAAGAATCTTAACATCCGTTTATTAGATATAAATATAAACGTTCATTTAATCAGAATGTGATTTTTTATTTTTTTTTTCTCATTTTCGATTCTCTTTTCTCTCAAAATAATTTTTTATTAGGATTTTTTCTTGGTTGATTTGATTTGCAAATATGTATTGTAATTATGATTTTTTGAAATTAAATTTATCCAAAATTAAGTATTCATTTTAAGTTAACTTCAATAGGAATCTTCGGAGAGAGGATATAATAAAATTCAATTTTGTTTTTTCATTGAATTATATTTGTTTCATATAATTATTTATTTTTTAATACAGGTAATTTAAATAATATTTTTTGTATCTTTTGGTTTCAGATTGCGTCTTGCTTTGGAGATGAACTTTTCAGAAAAAGAATTCAAACAAAATTCGTAAGTATAATTAATATCAGATAAAAAATGATTATTCATTGAAATGAATTGTCATTTATTTATTTCCTCCCCGAGGATGTCACCTTGTCGTGGTGGGGAGGCTTAGGGCCTAGGCCTGACCAAGAACATCCAAGTCTCATTGCCTTGGTTCATCCAAGGGAATTTAAACCAGAATAAATGCTAAAGACTTTATATATTTAATAATATTTATTATTAAATATATTCTCTTTAGCGCCCCTGGCGCGCAGAGAGCCGGCAACCCGCTTCGTTGCCTCCTTCCATGCCTGCATGCAGGCATGGAGGGGGCGGGCGGCCGCCGCCGTCGCCTCTGTCGACTTGAGCTCTCTGCGCATGCGCCAGGGGCCAGAGTGGGGGGACTGGAGGCTATATAAGTCGTTGCGCGCATGGGTTGGTGGTCGGGGTTGGTGGTGGACAGCAAACTGATCACATCGTCTCGCCTCATTGAAGATTACTATATAATGATTTATTATTAAAGACAATTAATATATTTGTTTATGACTTTATTTTCCTTTCTATTTCCTATCACTAGTAGATAAATATAATATTCAAGAATATTAATAATTTTTCTTTTTATTATTTTTATTTCTATTATTTTAATATGAGAATATTAATTAAACCTAATTTAAATATTTATTTACTATTAATTTTAATTATTTCAAAACAATATTTTCCTATGTTATTAGTATATTACTAATAGAATATTTTATTATTGATTATTAGAAATCTCATGGTTAGTTTTTACTTTCTCTTACCCTACATATCAAATATATAGAGTATTGTTTATTAATAGAAGAATATTAATTAAAATGATGATTATTTTAAAAACTTTAAATATATTTAAATTAGACTACTAATATAAATTTTCATTTCAATTAATATTCTCCCTTTAATATGAAACGAACCTTGAGATTAATAAATTGTTTGCTACTTGCCTTTTACTGTTGATTTCCTCAATAGTCAGCCTGGTGAAAGACCCTTAAAAAAGAAAAATAATATTTATTATTTTTTTCCTCTTTTCTAAGGATTTGGGGGTTTGTTACATCGAATTGAGTTTTTTTTTTATTTTAGCATACAAAAAAAGTTTCAATCTTAATATTACAGCATATAAATTTATAAAAGCATTATAAAACAAACTTTATATATAATACAAAAAAAGACCTTAAGAAAAAATTAGATAATGAAAAGTTCAATTTAAATATATTTATGAAAGTTGAAATTAAAAAAATAAAAAATTTGTTTTCGGGATCTAAGATTAATTTTAAACAATTCAGCCAAGAGGTTTGATTATAAAATTCATCTAACTGAAATAACTAATCTCCTTTAATTGAAATAACTAATTTTTGTTTTTCCTTTTTGTAATTAAAATATTTATTTATTTTTTAATAAGCTCTCGCCTTGTTCTTCGATATAAGACCATGCCATCGACTGTTTAAATGGTTATTGGTGAAAGACAAATTATGAAAACAGAAATGAATAGTGAATAAAGTTTGATATTTTTTTTAAAGTGAATTTTTTATTCAACCCTAATAAATCCTAATTTATATCCCATTAGTAATAATAAAATTCTATTCTTTTCTATCATATATTTCTATTATTCAAATATATAATAATTATAACACTCCCCAAAATGACCCGGCATGATATATGAATATAAATATTTATCCTTTTCTAATAGAATTGAAATTAATTCAAATAGAAGTGATATGGGCTTGTCTTCTTTCGCGTGATGAAAAATATAGATTTTTATAAGAGATCAAAAAAAAAAAAAAAAAAAAAATTAGAGATGAGAAAGGGCATAAGTTAGCATTTATCGGTAAGGTGATTTGCAAAAAATTATACAAAATAAATATCAAATAAAATCCTAGATAATAGCCAAAAAACGAATGTGATTAAATTTAAATATTTATTTATAAAATATAATCATCTCCTCTCTTGGCTGAATTCTATCAATTTAGTTAAAACTGAAATTCTATTTTATAAAAAAAAATTTGATTACTCATCGAATGCAGCAGATGACATTGAGTAGGCTTCGAGGAACAGCAAATGCCAATTAAGATGATGCACAAAAATTTGGGAAAATCCACCGATTATCTTACAGGTCTTCTTCCTCTGTCCTCGCCATTATTAATCCCACGGTGAGGGGTCGGCGGACCTTACTCCCCCCTATCCATTGCTGTTGTCTCCGACAGGCCAAGCACGGTCATGTCTCTCTTGACCCGATGAAGGCAAGTTATCTCCGATGATCTTACAGGTATTTGAATTTCTGGAAAAGAAAAAAAAATTATATAATTTCAATAGATAATTTTTGTATTCACTCTATTTTCCATTATATCATATTAATATTAATATTTTTTTTTTAATTAGTGCTTTTATTCATCCCTATTTTATCTCTGAATATTATTATTTTCTCAGTAAGATTTCTCATTACATATTGCCACGAGTTGGCTGCTATTAGCCATAGAGTTGAGATAAAATTTTCGGGTGTAAAAAAAAAAAAGATTAATTTTAAAGAAGTGAACAAGATACTGCCAAAAGAAATGTTTACAAACATAATAAATAATGGATTGTTTTTATTCAACTCTTTTTTGAAAATAATTTAATAAAGTATTACTTATATGAAATTTGTTAGAACCTTGTAATACACCCCCCTCCCTGTATAAATCCAATATCAAATAAAAATAAATTCAACTTAACAAGTAATTTTTTCAATCCAGGCGATCGAAGAATCTCTGCAAAAGTATTATAAAAATAATTTTATTTATTAATATAATTTTGTTAATATGAAAGAAACATGGAGTATTTTAAAATTTTATCAATTTTTATATTGAAACAAATTCCCCGTTAAGTTTAATTTATTTACATTTGACGATAAAACAAGACCCATCATATTATAATATATTTAATTTTAATATTCATATCGCAGGCTGAAGATTATAGTGGTGAAAGTCCGAAATTCAACAATTCAAAAAAAAAAAAACGTTTCAAAGTTTTATAAACATATTGGCCTACATTTAAATAGCCTGTCAATGGCACAGGCAACGTTTATATTTTTACAAAAAAAATTGTATTATTCATTATAGGGGAGACAAAAAATAATCTTATCTAAAAATAATATTAAATATTTTTTTGTTATTAGAAGGGATATTTAAATCTAATATTTATCTCATTTAGTCAACTGATCTAGGGGGGCCATATTTAGGGGCGGCATTTTGGCTGTAAGCAGATTTAATAATGAATCAATATTTAATAAAATATAATTTTTTTTTTTTTTTTTTTTTTTGTAGGGGGGAGGGCGCAAATTATAATTTTGGCCTAGGGCGCAAGTTTATCTAGGCGAGGCCCTGCTTTCGCCACTATGATTGTCAGCAGGCGATATAATCATTTCCCTTGGCTGTATTCTATCAATTCGTTTAAAACTGAAATCCTATTTAAAAATAAATTACCAAATGCAACAGGAGACTTTGAGCTGGCTGGCCTCGAGGAGCAGCAGATGTCAAATAGAATTTATAACAATTTGAAGTCACTTGTTGATCTGGCAGGCAATTGAAGATTTCCTGAAAAAAAAAAATAATAATAATTTTCTTTAATTGCAATAAATTTTTTTTTGTGAATATTTGAAAAACCCTATCTTTAAATTATTTCTATCTTCAAAAAAGAATCTATTAAAATTAAAATTTACCCAAATTATTATTATGCTTATTTTTAATTAAAAAACAGAGATTCCAAATATATTGTTAATTAAGTTAGTACCTGATTCTTAGTATAAGATAGAGATTTAAATTATTTATCCATAGACTGTATCCTATCAATTAAAAAAAAAAAAGATAAAATTCAATAATTATAATACTCACTGAATACAGCAGGAGACAAGAATTGAGCTCGAGGTACAGCAACTTTGAAAAATCCCTCAGTTTCTTGGCTGTAACAGATTTGAAAAGTAAAAATAATTTTCTCCAATTCCAATATATGTTTTAAATATATGAAAACAATAAATGAGTCAAATATATAAAGGGCAATAAAGTGTTAGATCTATTTGGGGGTAAGTTTAGAATTTGTCCATTTAGGGGTCGTTCACATATTATGTAACGCGTGGGGAGGGGGGGTAGTTTTATGTTGTGACATATTTGTAGGAGGGTTTGTTTGTATGTGACTAACTGTGACAGGGGGAGGGGAGGACAAGAAAATCGTCAAAAAAGGCGTAACGTAATATGTGGACGACCCCTTAGCCGAAGTCAGAGGGTGTAAAATAAAATAACATAGAAATAATAAGTTATATGAAAAAAGTTATTGATAAATTTATAATTAAAAAAATTGACAAGTAAAAATAAATACCTCTAATTTTGAGATTATTAAAAGCTGATCAATGCAGGTGCAGGTGATGAAAAGCAGACAAGACAAAAAGCAGGGAAAGCAGAGGTCAGTTGACAGTTGAGTAAATATTGGCTCAAATACATGATGAAATGAACCTGAAAAAAATAAATAAATAAATATAATTTCGGAAAAATAATAGCCTATATTAATAGATTTTGTTATTTAAAAAAAATTACTAAATATTTTACTGTATTTAAATATAAAATTTCAACCTCCTAGCTCTTTTCGTTCTTGAGATATTTTGTTCACAGACAGACAGACAGACAGACACACACACACAGACAGACCATGTCGCGAAAACCACTTTTTTTGATTCAGGGGACCTCAAAACGTGTATATCCATCAAAATCTCGACATCGAATTTTTGACATGAATCCAATACTTTCTCTCTCTATATATTATATTAACATATATATAGAGGCAAGAGAAAGTAAAAACGAAAGGATCTGGCGTGCCAAGTAGTATAAATGAGGATAGGTGTAGGCTAGTTTCTTGGCAATGAGAAAATAACTTTTTAGAATGCTTTCTCCGAATATTTCGACCGAAATCTCAACTTTTTTGTGGCATTAGAGTGAGCTGCTGATGAAGAAGTGCTATTAGATGCCTTCGAAATATTAGGAGAAAACACTCTAAAAAGTTATTTTCTCATTGCCAAGATACTACTCTACCCCACAGTTATCCTCAGATATAGAAAAAACATTTTAAATTAGTTGAAACAAGGGATGATACGGCTTTTAATCAATTCTTCTTAAAATATACATACACTAAAAGCGTATTAAGTTATAAATAATTTAAATATTTATAGTATTTCTATAACTTTTCGATTGGAGGGCTAATCAAGGAAAGTTAATTATTTTATTATAAAATATTTTAAAAAAAAATTACAACCCCATTCAAAACAGTATTTGTGGGAATGAAAGGTGATTATCAAATAAGCCTATACAAAGACAAGAATAGTAAGTCAACCCTAATAAATCCTAATTTATAACCCATTAGTATTAATAAAAAATCTATTTATTTTCTATCATATATTCTCAGAGCCGGATTTGAGAGTATGTCGCCTTTAGGCTATAAATTTTAATAAGGAAAGGACCGGAGAAGAAGAAAAGCCACCATTTGATGGATCCTCTCACATCATCTTTAATTAGTAGATATTTCGACTGGCATCACGCCTAGTCATCATCAGTGCAAACAAATGATTTGGTGGAGGACCTGTCGAAATATGTGCTCATTAAAGATGATGTGAGAGGGTCCATCAAATGCTGGCTTTTATTCTCCGGTCCTTTCCTTATACATCCAGCGAAAATGTTCCAATTATAATCTAAATTTTAATATTTATTTATCAAATATAAATTCCTGGCTGAATTCTATCAATTTAGTTAAAACTGAAATACTATTTTATAAAAAAAAGTAAAAATTTGATTACTCATCGAATGCAGCAGATGACATTGAGTAGGCCTCGAGGAACAGCAAATGCCAATTAAGATGATGCACAAAAATTTGGGAAAATCCCGCGATGATCTTGCAGGTCTTCTTCTGTCCTCGCCATTATTAATCTCGCGGTGCGGGGTCGGCGGACCTTAGTCTCACCCTCCACTCCCCCCTATCCAATGCAGTTGTGTCCGACAGGCCAAGCTCGGTCATGTCTCTCTTGACCGGATGAAGCCAAGTCATCTCCGATGATCTTTCAGGTATTTGAAGAATTTCTGGAAAAGAAAAAAAGTTATATAATTTCAATAGATAATTTTTGTATTCACTATAACTGTTATTTTCCATTTATCGTCGAATCGTTTCAGAATCAAACCGATCCCATCTTAAGGACGATAAACTGTTAATGTTGCTTAGACTGATGCATTTCGGTTCATACAAAAATAAATGAATAAATTTGCATATAATGGGCCTATTTGACATTACGAAATATAAGCATACTATATGAAATTTATTTGTTTATTTCAATAAAAACCACTGGTCAAAATTGAATTAAAACCAGGACGGTTAAAACCGGTTTTAATCACCCTGGTTTTAACCGAACCATCCTGCCAGAATCAATAGCAAAGAATGGAAATATATTTTCGCCACTTTGGTACTCAAAAGAGAAAACATTTTAGCAATGTTTGGTAGGCTTAACTCAAAAATTGAATTTTCGGACTTTCGCTCAGTGTCGCAACAAGGATGGGACCGAGGGGGAGCCAGCCCCGGGCACATTAAAGAAAGGGGCGCAGGAAGGTTTATATTTTTACAAAAAAATTGTATTATTCATTAAAGAATAAAAATATTCAATCAAATACATCGATGTTCTAATTAGTAAAGTGCCTAATTCCATTTTTGTTTATTTTTCAGGAGAGCCAAAAAACATTTCATTTTCATTGTTAGAGCCAATGTTAAACACTTTTCGAACTGAAAAATTTGAATTATGCTCTTACCCAGTTCAGGGCATAAGGAGAATTTTTCAACAGAAAATACAAAAAAATTATTTTAGAAAAAAAGTGAAGTTAGACACTTTTCTACTGAGAGCGTCGATATATATATATATATATATATATATATATTTTTTTATTTTTTTTGTAGGGGGGCGCAAATTATACCCCGGGCGCACAAGTTTATCTAGGTGAGGCCCTGCTTTTGCCGCTATGATTTTCAGTAGGCGATATAATCATTTCCCTTGGTTGTATTCTACCAATTCCTTTAAAACTGAAATCCTATTTAAAAATAAATTACTAAATGCAACTGGAGACATCGAGCTGGCTGGCCTCGAGGAGCAGCAATGGTCAAATAGAATTTATAGACAATTTGAAGTCACTCGTTGATCTGGCAGGCAATTCAAGAATTTCTGAAAAAAAAAAATAAATAATAATTTTCTTCAATTGCAATAAATATTTTTTTTGTGAATATTTGTAAAACCGTATCTTTAAATTATTTGTATTTTCTTTTTTGAATCTACGAATTAAAATTAATAAAATTTACCTAAATTATTATTATGGCTATTTTTAATTAAAAAACAGAGATTCCAAATATATCGTAAATTAAGTTAGTACCTGATTCTTAGTATAAAATAGAGATTTAAATTAAGATATTTTAACATATTATTAATAAGTTTAATATTTATTCATTGACTGTATCCAAACAATTTAAAAACAAAAAAAAAAGATAAAATTCAATAATTAGATTACTCACCGAATGCAGCAGGAGACAAGAATTGAGCTCGAGGTACAGCAACTCTCAAATATGATGCTCACGAATTTGAAAAATTACTCAGTTTCTTGGCTGTAAAAGATTTGAAAAATAAAAATAATTTTCTCTAATTCCAATATATGTTTTAAATAATCTTATATATATATATATGAAAACAATAAATTAGTCAAATATATAAAGAGGCAATAAAGTGTTAGATCTATTTGAGGGTGAGTTTAGGGGAATTTAGAAAAAAAGATTTTTTTTTATTTGTCCATTTAGCCGAAGTCTGGGGGTGTAAAATAAAATAATATAGAAATAATAAGTTATATGGAAAAAAGTTATTGATATATTTATAATAAAAAAAAAATTAACAAGTAAAAATAAATACCTCTAATTTTGAGATTATTAAAAGCTGATCAATGCAGGTGCAGGTGATGAAAAGCAGGGAAAGCACAGGTGAGTAGACAGTTGAGACTAAATGTTGGTTCAAATCAATTTCATTGATGAAATGCACCTAAAACACAATAAAATAAATAAGTACAATTTTGGAAAAATAATAGCCTATATTAATAGATTTTGCTATTTAAAAAAAATTACCTTTTAAAATCTTTTACTGTATTTAAAAAGATATAGAAAAAACGAAAGGATCTGGCGTGCCAAGTAGTATAAATGAGGATAGGTGTAGGCTAGTTTCTTGGCAATGAGAAAATAACTTTTTAGAATGCTTTCTTCGAATATTTCAAAGGTATTTAATACTACGAAATCTCAACTTTTTTGTGGCATTAGAGTGAGTTGCTGATGAAGAAGTGCTATTAGATGCCTTCAAAATATTCGGAGAAAACACTAAAAAGTTATTTTCTCATTGCCAAGAAACTACTCTACCCCACAGTTATCCTCAGATATAGAAAAAACATTTTAAATTAGTTAAACTAGGGATGATACTGCTTTGAATCAATTCTTAAAATATACATATACTAAAAGAGTATTATGCTATAAATAATTTAAATATTTAAGATAAATTGCTATTAGTTGAGATTAATGTTACTTCCTTTCTATTGGAGGACTAGTCAAGGTAAGTTAATTATTTTATTATAAAATATGGAGGGGGCCGGGTTTAAAAAAATTAATGATATAAAGAGGATGCAGCCAATAATAGATAAAAAGAATCTATTTTGTTAATACTCTTTATTTAGGAAAGATATATATATACACATACATTCATTAAAATATTGTTTTGTTAATAAATAATCATAAAAGTACAATTATATACTCACAGTATATTTTATATTATTAACATACAAAAATAGATATTGTCTTAAGAGATATAATACTAAATATATATGAACTGTATTATATCTCTTATGAGAATATCTATTTTGTATGTTAATAATATAAAAAATACTGTGAGTATATAATTGTACTTTAATGATTATTTATTAACAAAACAATATTTTAATGAATGTATGTATATATATATATTTCTAGCTTGAAGGGATGATAATGGCTTTGTTGATCATAGCCGAAATGTTCCTAAATAAAGAGTGTTAACAAAATAGATGCTTTTTATTATTGGCTGCATCCTCTTTATATCATTAATCTAATTATACAACAGCCACAATTCGTTATATATTTTTAAAAAAATTACAACCCCATTCAAAACGGTATTTGTGGGAACCCAGCACTGAATGAATTCAGGAAAGGTGTAAGCAGGCCACTGCAGTGCAATAGAAAAACAAAATATATAATTTTATTTACCTTAAGGGTGTGCATCCACAAATCTCTAGATCTCCCTAAATTTATTTGCCAGCCGTCTCATGCCCCAATTTTAATACTCGATTAATGATTGATTTTAGTTAGTTGACTCAACACGGACATGAGAGACGGTTGGCAAATAAATTTAGGGAGATGAAGAGATCTGTGGATGCACTCACACCCTTAAGGTAAATATTTAATGTAAATTAAAAATAGACCTAATGTAATACATTCACAAATTTTCTAGATTTCTTCTCATTGAGGAAGACCTGCGGCAGTGCGATCGAAACCAGGCGGTTTGAGAAGTTGAAATTTAAATAAAAAAAATATATATTTTTTGTTTTTCTATTGGACTGCAGTGGCCTGCTTACACCTTTACCAAATATACAAAGAAAAGAATAGTAATTAGGCCTACCCAAGCGACAAGTTTGACGATGGGGGGGTGAAGGCGACTATTTGCATGACCCTGGGGATGAATTAAAAATAATACAAATTATTATTTGATTTCTTATTAAATATGATTCCGTCTGTGTTAACGGGGAGTAATAAATTTGCCAGGAACGAGAAATTTTATAGAATATAAATTAATTAATAGCAAAACGTTTTTTTAGATTTTAAGAAAAATAGTACTGACATTTTAATTTGAAGGGAAGATGTACCCCCTCGCAGCTTACACGACTTATGTCCAAATACACAGTCCAATTTAAGTATGACTTAAAAAAAAAATCAAAAACATGGCAACGTTGTAAATTTTAGCTATATTCTGTTGATTTATTTATATTATTCAATAATATAAGACTTAAACGATATGGTTATTTATTAATAGATATATTTTGGGGGTCCTGGCATCCTTATTCACGCCATTTGGGTTTTGAAACATTGTTTTATACTCAATCAGAGAACTTGTTATCTTAAACGAACTTGTTAGCAACGGATGACAATGATTTAAATTTCATTCTTACCCCCCAAATATTTAAGCCCTCGATTTCGGGAGCTTAGTTATGACTTGACCTAAAAAACAATATTGATAATATAATATTAATTAACTAATAATAATACATCTTTTTGATTCGATTTAGATATTTCTTATAAAAAACATGAAGAATATGAACTATATTTTCGAGGATGATCTATATAATATATATATACTGTATTAGCGGAGGGTCTGTCTGTTCATCCGTCCGTGTCACGCTCTGACCAACTTCCCGTTTAAATTTTGCAATCTGTATAGAGCAGTTGCCTTTTTTCTTTTGTCGCCTACCCTCCGAGTAAGGCTTCGCCACCCCCCTAGGGGTCGCGACCCACAGATTGAAAAACACTATTATAAAGTGGCAGCTCGTTATTAATATTTATATATAGTATATATAAAATTGTTATTAATTAATAAAAAATCATGAAAATTAATATTTTGTTTTCCATTTTCTTATTTTTCTGAAATTAATATTTATAAACAATATGTAGTTAATTTAGTTTATGATTATTAAAAAAAAAAATTATTAAATTAAAATATTCAAGGCAGCCAAAAGCAATAAAGAAAAAATATATTTATCTTTCGCTGTATTTTATACGCTTGTCAATGTTTCGGCCGATATTCGGGCCTTCATCAGGACAAAGTGCTGTTTGCCTCGAGCCCCCTCACTACTCATTATACTTTCAGCCTCCCGATATTAAATTAAAAATAAATCATCAGAATATCACTAAAATGTACAATGTTGCCATGTTGTTTTTTTTTTTTAAAGTCATACTTAAATCTGATAATGAAATTGGGCATTATAATCATAATAATTTACTTACTTTACTTTACGCGAATAGGCCCAGAGGACCGCGCGATGTTGAACAAATCTGCCTCCAGAGGGAACGATCCTTTGTTTTATTTCTCCAGTTTTCCCATTCTCCGATCGCAGCCAGATCGATCCTGCCTCCATCGATCCATCTCATCCTCGGTCGTCCCAGAGGTCTTCTCCCCACTGGTTTGAAGTCGAATGCCACTCTTGGCCAGTGCGAGTTGTCCATGCGCGCCAAGTGACCAATCCATTGTAGACGCCTGCTCTTCATAATCCCCACAATATTAGCCTCTCCTGTATAGTTCCTCTAACTCTGTTGTACCGCCTTCTCCATTCTCCCGTACTAGTGTCTCGTACAGGGCCAAAGTTCTTTCTTAGAACTTGACGTTCAAAAACCAGGAGCCTATTACAGTCTTTCACCTTTATGCTCCAGGTCTGGCACCCAGAGAACAACGGGTTGTATAAGGGTCTTGTATATACGAAGCTTGAGGTCCTCTGATAGACTGCGGGATCCTAGTATGTGGCTCAGTCCATAGTAGCATCGACTTCCTGCCTGCAAGCGTGCATTGATCTCCATTTCTTCAGATCCATCGTCAGAGAATATTGAGCCTAGATCATAATCATAATAATTTAAAAGATATTTTTTTATAAGTTTATTTTAAAAGAAAAAATATAAATATTTAAAATTTCAACTATTTACACAAATGAGATATGCATTGGTATGCAATAAATACCTTTCAATAGGAGAGAGATGAGCTGCTTCTGGGTGAGCGACTTCTTATCCTCACTAATATCATCACAAGAGAAGATCAATTAAACACCTTGGGGATAGGTCTCAACCGACAGGCTGCTGGCTCGACTTGTATGCAACAAAAAGACTTCCTTGCTTTCTTCTTTCACCTCACAATTTTAAAAAACGTTTTTCTCACCTGTAAAATAAAAGAATTTTATTCAATATATTTCTTTTTTAGGCACGAGTATTTTAGTGTGAACCAGTATTATGTATTAAAATCTCATGCACTCGGTAGATATATTCTTGGTTTAATAAAAAGATGACAATTATAAATTTTTATATATATAATTTATAATTGTCATCTTTTTATTAAACCAAGAATACCGAGTGCATGAGATTTTAATTCTTTTTTAGGATAAAGATGATTTGTAAAAGACTTACTTAATTTAATCACCCCTAAAACTCTTGCGATTTTAATTTTTTATGTTATACTAGTTTAAGTCATTTAGAATAATTTATAATTTATATTTATGTATATAAATAAACTGCAAGGCCAGGAACGGGGATGATGCATGCTGACAAGTCAAAATTGATGAAATCCTGAAAAAAAAAATGATTATTATTTAAAAATTTAAAATATAATGCACTTCGAAAAGATCCTATGATATAAAAATAAATTATTCTAACTTTCTCAATTAATAAATAATATTTTTATGCTTGGATAAACATGCACATTCAACAAACCTTTAAGATGAAGATGACCTCTCGGTCCAAATATTTTGGTGAACTCGACCCTGGTTCGTTAACTACCCGTTCGTTTTGGCTTTTAATATCGACTGATATTGGCCTAGGGCTTTTAGCTGGGAAGAAATTCCAAATTCACTTATCATCGGGAACCAACATTCCCTCACAAGTTGAGTAGTATATATATATATATATATAAAATATATATATAAAACCAAAATTAATTAAACAAATTTAAAGTTATTAAATAATTTTGTTCTAGTTATATATAAATATATATATAAGGTGCCTCTTTTTTAAATTTCCTTTTAGGTGTCGTGCAGGGTGGAATTTTGTTAGAATAAACTTTCATAAACTCCATAATTAAAAGAACATAATCTCACTTACTAATTTGTCATTTATCTAAAGCTGCTGCTAATAGAGTGAGAATAGTTTTTCTAGCTCTTTTATATGGTTTTGTTCAAGGTAAACGCTCCAAATCTTTCTTGAAATTGTTAAATTTCATGACCAGCATATGATTTATGTTCAACTGACATTCAATTTTCTGATGATTAATACAATCCTTGCTTTGTCTGTTGTTTCAACTTGCAATTTTTCTCCTTTCTTCTCATATTCGATGAAATATAAAATTTAAATGAACTCATTAGTTAACTGCAAGGCAAGTAACGTTGTGATGATGCTTGCAGACAAATAAAAATTGATGAAATTCTGAAAATAAAAAAAATTATTATTAAAAAATTTGTAAAGATCATATGATGCTTAGTGAGAGAAATAATTTAAAAAAATCGTTGTGTGATTATAAATTAAATCATGATTAAATAATTAAATATATATTTAGAGGTCAAAGTAAGAAATATATTAAAATAATAGGAAATTATTAAAATAAAAAAAAAAATCTTACAAACAAAAAAATATTTTATGAAATGGTAGTTCGAATACTCAGATTTAATGAAAAAATTATAAATTTATATTATTTTCATAATGAAAATGAATTTAATTTGAAACTAAAATGATTAAAAAAACAAGAAAATATTAAATAAATGTGAATAAATTGTCCTAACCTGCTGCTACATTAATAAGGTGAAAGTTGCAAATATATTTAATATCCGAGTGAATTTATTAAAAATATTCAATCTAAAGAAATAGAGGAAGGAATTTTTTAATAAATAAATAAATCACTAACCTTATTAAAATGCAAATAAATGAGATTATATACACTGGTAAATGACAGCTGAAGGCAGAACGAGGCAAACATGGCGGAGGTAAGAAAAGAGATGAGGCATCGAGCACAGAGAAAGCAGAGGTGGGTTTAATTACTTGTTGATATACAAAAACACTTTCTATAATTGCAAATAAAAAAAAAATAAAATATTAATTTATTTATTTTAATATTTAAATATAATATTTTAATTAAAAGAAGAAAAATACTCACTTTTTATTACTCATAGGTTTCAAGGGTTGATTCAATTACTTGATATAAAGGCAGGAACAAAATAAAGATTAGTTCAATTACTTGTTGAAATTCATATAAAGAAACTGTATAATTATAAATGAATAAATAAATAAAATATTGATTAATTTGACTATTTAAATGAAATTCTTTTTAATTAATAGAAAAATAAAATTTTCATTAGTAACACTGTTTTTATCTGCATAAAAGTTGGTTCAATGACATGTTGAAATATAAAAACCGAATGGAAATTTGAATTTATAAAATTGAGGCAATAAATAAAATATTTGCAAATGAATGATATTTTCTTAAAATAAAAAAAAAAAAACTTCTCGGGATCGTCACTCAGAAGCTGCTTTTACAATTTCGAAATTATGTTTTCTATTACTCTAGTAGGGGGTGGGGAAATGAAATAAAGATCCTGACAATTTTTTTTAAGGACCCCATATAAAAATATATATATATATATATATATAATATATATATATATATATAATATATTATATAAAGATTACAATGACGGATTTAAAATGGACTCAGATGTCTAACAAGCATTTCAAGGGGGATATATATTTAATTCGATAATGATGACCCTCTGGCTGGCCGAAGGCGGGTGGCCCGGCTAGTAATTTCTTATTGACTCACAACTTTTTTTTATAAAATCATAAATATTTTGAAATTTTGATAAATAAATTCTAAAATTAATTTGAGACACTAAACAACAAACTAATTAAATTACGATTATTTCCTTTTTTTTTTTAGAGGAATCTTATAAAAAAATTTTCTTACCCCCTATTCCTTTCAACTTTAGCTTTCCCGGTTGCCCAACATCCAGGCGTTCAAATAAAATACTAAAAGTTCACTACATTTAATATTCATAATCAAATAATAAAGACCTTTTTTGAGAATAGTATAAATAAATATACCTGGATCACAAATATCGATAATATCAAGGTTTTTTTCGTTATCGTTAATAATATTTACTCAACATGATGCCCGAAAACTAAAAAAAAAGAAAAGCGGGTTTACTTACCAAACATGTAATCATCTAAATACGTAGGGGTACTATTTTCAATCTTCGCTTCTTGCCCAAAATACTGTATTTGAATGATGTGTTGATCGTGGATACAGAAGCGCGGATTATTTTATCTTCCTTTGTCCTTTTTTTTGAAATTAAAGCTATGCCCTTGGTAGAGTTCTCGCTTCATGATTTAAAGATCGTTGGAAATTAGTTAAAATATATATAATTTTAACAGATATCATAGGCTTCATATAAAATTTGAACGATTTTCGGTAATTTTTGTCAGAAATATTTTAAAAAAATCTGGTAAGACTGTTCGCACAGAACACAACTTTAGATCATTGCCATGCAATTTGCCGCCCCCCTCTCTTCCCCCGCGCCGTCCCTGGGTAACTAAGCCAAATTGATTTTAAAATTTTAATCTTTCTTTAAATTTGAGTCTAAAATTTTCTAGCCTCTAAAATTTTTGTTTTTATAAAAGAAATCCATTAAAAAATATATATTTTTTTTTTAAAAACAACGAAATAATCACAAGTAGAAAAAGCATGGGTGGGACTTGATATTGTCCCTCACTGTACCTTTGATTGCAATATGTTCACTTTTCAAACGTTTCTTAATAACTAATTTGCAGGGCCGAGAGGCAAACTAAGCACGGGGGGACCTGGGGCGGCAAGATTTGTGAAAAAAACTTGCTTATTTACATATCTATAATTTGTTTTTAGAAATAGAAAAGTATTTGATGTTGAAAAGTATAGGTAATCAGAAGTCCACCGGCGTGTTAGGTTATTTCTCAGTGTTGGGGTGTTTGAGGGGGAGGGGGCGGCAAAAGAATCCACTGCCTAGAGGCGGCAAGTGCCTTAATCCGCACCTGCTAATTTAATTCTGTTTTTGTGAGCGACTTTTCCTATTTTGCCGTTCCCTGATATCTGCCCCCACTGCACCTTAGGGGGGACTAGATCCGGTCCTGTGCAGAGCTAAACCATTAGGTTCTTGTACTGACGAGGGTTCGCTATCTATTAATTGCTGAGTTGGCCAAAATGCATTTATTATATGCTGACAAATTTCTAAAAAGAAATTTACCAAAACTAATTGGCTCATTCTTCATTTTATCAATTTCCATAGCATTATCTTCTGGTTCTTTTTCTATACTATTTTTTTCTACGAAAACAAAAAAAAGAACACAATCAGACATAACGTAGGCGTCGACTCCCAAGGTTATACGAAACGGGGCAATAGTTTGATATTTGATGAAAAAACTGATATGATAAATTTATGATGAGGCTTATCTGACTGAGAGCGAGTGCATGTACTAGTATTGTACTGTGAAAGAACCGAAGCGAAGAGAAGTTGAATGAGCGCTGTTGCTGCGGTAATGCTAGATGTATGTGGCGGCTAACTCTCAACTGCTCATCTAATATTATAATAATTTTTCTTTTGTAGGGGGTTATTAACGTCACATGAAAAAAGAGAGAAAGGAAAGATTGATTAAATAAAGGATGAATTGGGATTTTCGATTCATTACCCCAAAATATCTCAAATCAAAAGTAATAAAACGAAAACACCATTAGCTCGGGTAACTCGTGGTCGCCATCCACGTACTCACAAGATGTGAGCCCCTGAGTGAGATCATTTTTTATACAAATTTTATATCAAAGTCGGATAATAACTTTCATTTTTTTTTTTTATTCGATAGATAAATCTAAAAATTTTATAAGTATATATACATTTATTTATAATTTAATAGAGATTAATCACAATCTAAATTTACATTTTTTTTTTTTTTTTTTAATTAGGACATTTTTAAGTAGGAATTATAATTGCGTTTTGTATGTCTAAATCAAAACTAAAATTTTTTAAGCCTTAAGAAATAAATTTTACATTTTTTTTTTTTTTTTAATTGACACAAAAATATATATATATATCGTTTATAAATTATGATACGTTAAGCAACCATTTCAATTTATCTTTTAAGATTTTTATGGGATATTAAAATGGCTACTTGTTTTTAAAGATGGCCCCTTTTCGATCAAAACATGTTTTTTTTTCTTTTTTTTTGGAAGTCCATTTAAATAAATTTTAAAAATGAATTTCAGAGCGACGTAGCTAGTGAGGGGTGTGTTCTACTCGGGGTGCTAAAACTCCTTTTTTTTGTGAAAAATATTACACAATAATTAGAAGTTTAGAAATAAAAATAAAAACTCTTCATTTGTTATGAAACTCCTGACACATTTTTTATTTATTAGCCGTCCTAAACGTTTCAAGTTTCATAGACAATGGAGTTTTTTATTTTCAATTGTAAGGGAGGAAGAAATTATATTTTCGATAAATGTGTCTTAAGACCTCTCGAACGCTGACCATTCTCTTCAAATAATGAACTTTTTTAGTACTGTACTCTAACAAAAGGAGAGAATAACTTCATCCTCCTCACTTCTAGCTACGCCACTGGTAAGTCCACTCAATTGATTTGCGTTATAACAACACTTTATCATTTAAATTAATTTATATGCAAATTAATTTAAATAAATTTAGAAAAAATAATAAATATAAAATTGGACTCGCAAAAATGGATGACATTTTTGTATTGGACATCAATATTTTAAGTTTGGATGAGTTTCTTTTTATAACTACTCTAAAGTAATTTAAAAAAAATTTTTGGCTCTGGTCTGATTAAAAAAAAAAAAAAAAACTAAATTATTAATTTTAAATAACTATTATTTATAACTGAAACTAAGTTATTCGAATGTTTAACATTACAAGTATGAAGGCTCTAAAATATCTACGCAAGGCTTTTTATTATTAATTAATAATAACTAAGCCTAGAATCAAATGCCTTTTTTTTTTAATTTTATACATAATTTTTATTGTCTTTTAAACATACCTCTGGAATGTAATTAAATTTTAAGAAGAAATTTTTGGAAGAATTTAAGAAATTTTTAATCGAAAAAAATACCAATATCTCTCAACAAAACAAAAAAATATTTTGCTGGACAAAATTTTATTCATGTAAATGTTTATAACATCAGACGAAGGACCGGGAACTAACTATATCCTGCACTGAGGATGATCAGGCGTTAGGCCGGCCGAAATATTTGCAAAAATATAGTAGTATGTCTTGCTAATCCGGCCTAATCGAGACCTGCCCGATTCTGAAAATGCCGGAACATTTAATATAATGCAAAATTCATACATAATACTATTTAATACATACATAATAATGACACTTTCTTTTCTTAAATTACCACTTTTTTTTTCTTTTCAACACCCCGGATTAGCCGGTATGCCGGAGTATCGAAGTCCGGATTAGCAAAACTCTACTGTATAAGGCGATCGTGCTGTTTTATTTCACTCGGAACCACATCACAAAATTTTATTCATTTAAGAGGGATTCCCTGCTAGCGTAAAACGATAACAAAACAAGCAAATGATTAAAGAGGCAAAAAGTGGGGGGGGGCTGAATTTAGCATTTGGCTTTCCAATTTATTTATTTTTTCTAATATGGATATAAGGTCCATTTAGAAAAATTTTCAAATTTTATTAATCTGTGGCCATGAAGGAGTGGCAAAAAAGCTCAGGCCAACATGATTATGATTAATTAACGAGAATCACTTTAAGAGATTCAAACAGAAGAAATATTTTTAATACAAAAAAATATTTTGTTAAAAAGAAATTAATTCCTGAAGGGCCTACAAACCGAGACCGCCTTAAGAAAGGCAGGAAAAACTGCCTGTGAGTGTTAACTGTCAATATTGGAATGGAGTCAGCCAAGGAAAGAATAAAAAACAATTTTTTCTGTCGACGTTTCGAGCGCCAATCACGCTCTTCCTCGGGACAGTCTAATGTCAATATTTACGGATGCGTAGTCAAATGAGTATCATTTGACATCATTGGTTAAATCAAGAAATGAACAAATCTTGCATTGTTGATGTTAATTTAAGTTCCGTTTGTTAATGTCAAATGATACTCATTTTACTACTATGTGTAAATATTGTCATTAGAATGACCCGAGGAAGAGTGTGATTGGCGCTCGAAACGTCGACAGAAAAAATTGTTTTTTATTCTTTCCTTGGGCTGACTCCATTCCAATATTGATATTTAAAATATTAATTTTATAATAAATTAAAAATAAAATTTTAAAGAATATTTTTGAGAAAAAAAACTATATTTTCACTATATTCACCCTAAAGAACTTTAATAGTTATGAAATTTTATTAAATTTTAGAGTGAGCGAATAATTCTAAGAAAGGACGCCCAACTTTTGCCCTTAGGACAATAAATTTGTGCGTACAAAATTTTAAGGATTTCCAAGGGGACAAGTTTTTATTAATTATTTTAAATTTTTGTTTTTTTTTTCGTTATTCGTTGTTTATTTATGGAATATTATTAATTAATTAAAATTTTCCATTTTTTCTTTAGGAATTTTATATTTTCCAATTTCGCTAAAAAAATTATAATTTTATTTATTTATTTTATAAAATAAATATATACATTTGATTTATTATTCTATTTAAATTTAACTCAATAACCAGCTCTGAGTTCATCATTTAAATAATAGTTTAGATTACAGTATAAAAATAGATCATTTTAAATATTTATTAGTTTAAAATTTTTTTTACATAACAAACTTAAAAGAAATTAAAAAAGAAAAAAGGAATTAGGAAGAAAAAGGTGAAATTAAATAAATAATCAATTATTTAAATAAATCAAAATTTTAATTATAATTTCAAAACTAAACATAAATCCTGCATTTATTTATTTATTTATTTTTTTTTAATAATTATATCATTAAATATACAATTTAAATTTTATTTTTATAACAAATTTGATAATTATCTGTTCTGTACAACATAAAAATGTTTCACTTTTATTTTTTTATCTTAACAACAAACAATAGCCAAAGCAATTTTCAGCCATTTTTTTTTTTTTTAGTATTTTTAATTATTTATTTATTTTTTTTTTGCAAATTAATTATTTATTTATTTAGAGAAATAAAATTATTTACAGCATTAGAAACACCGAATAAAGCCCTAAAAATGATCCTTGTGATCCTGGCGGAATAAAATTAAAGGAACAAAAAAAAAATGCGATAAATTATAAACATAATTAATATATTAATAAAAGAATTTGATTTTCGGTTTAATTATGGTTTATTTGTAAAAATTAAAACGTTTCGGCCACTCATTATCGCTAAGATTACAATGATTGTTACATCTGAGACAATGTGAGATTGTCACAGATGTAACAATGTGATTGTCACAGATGTAACAATGTGAGAATGTCACAAATGTAACAATGTAAGATTGTCACAAATGTAACATTTGTACAACACATTGTAATCTTAACTGAATTGCACCTGAAGACGGCCACAGAATGAATGGTCGAAATGTTGTAATTTTTACAAATAATCCACAGTTTAACAGAAAATCAAATTCTTTTATTAATGATAACAACTGTTAAAGCCTAAACTCCAAAATAATTAATATATGTTAATGTAAATTATTAAAAATCAGTAATAATTATCAATTACAAATTTATTTAAATATTTTTTTAATTGTATGACACTGAATTTTTAATTTTTTTTGTTAACATATATATAATAACTATCAACCAAAAATATAAACTTATTTTTTTTTAAATGAATCTTTCTTAAATAGACAAACTCTTAACCAGAAAAAAATATAGCGAGTTTGAAAGTTTAAGAAAAAAAATAAAATAAAATGAAGAGGGATTCATTTAAAAAATTGAAGTTTATCTTAATACCGTCACTCAGAGCGTTTATGTGCAGATATTCAACTTAATCCTGGTGTTCATGGGCGTAACTAGGGGGTGCCGGGCGGGTTCCATGTCCCCTCCCCCCAGCTAAATTCCCTAGTTACGCCCATGATGGTGATGTGTGCAAAAACAAGTGAAAAACTTGGTTTAGGGTCAGGATTCATTTTAGGGCAAAAAACGTTTCATTTGACATTCAATTAAATGTTAACAGAGAGGAAGCGCGAGCAAAAGAGGGCCTAAAAATGGGGCGAATGACGGTTGGGGAGGGAAATTCGAAACAGGAAAACTTATCCGAATTTAATTAAATAAAACAAATTGGGGTATTTATATATATATATAAAAAAAAATGAATTGTCTCCCCCCCGTACGAATCACAGTCGCTCAATATATATATGAACAGCCCCGAAGTCCCGTGCTCTCGCGAAAAAATATTTAAGCCATTATTGCAAATTATTTTTTCTTTTTTTTTTGCTGGCTAAACATTTAAAAGACAAACATACAGATTCATCAATCAAGCCTTTTACACAAACATTCATGTTATCTTGCACGCACACATTCATACGATATGCCTTAGATTTTTTGTTAAATGTCCTTTTAAATTTTTTTTTTCTTCCGCTTTCCTATCTTTCTTTGCACCATATATATATTATTATTAATATTTATATATATTCATATTTATTCATCAATTGGCGGCCTTTGAGAGTTTCGTTCCGTTACTCGGGCCCAAAAAATACTGAATGGATGCGTTCACCTTGGATAATTCAAATGCATAAAAATTAACGCAAGAAAGAGTGGGGAAAAAAAAAGAGAGATCATTATTAATTAATATGAAATAAAGCGTGTGTTAGATTAACTAGTGTTGGAAATTAAAAAAAAAAAAATTGGTGTTAAAATGAAAGGCGAACGCATCTCTGATTTCTTTTTAAGAACATTTTGTGTATTGTTATTTTTTATTTGTTGTTTATGTCTATTGTGTATATCTTGCGTGTGTGTGGTTTTGTGTTTTTTTTTTGTCCAGAAGATGCTTTTTATTTTTCTTAATTCTTCACTGATGAAGCACATTCTAGAGGAGGACGCACTTCCGTTTCGGTTTCACCTGAAGTACAGGACAGAGAACAGCTCGGATGGCTTCGTCGAAAACCGTCTTCAGGCCTTTTTGTGTAAGAGCACTACATTCTAAGTATTTCACAGCGCCGATTTCTTTAGCCATTGAGAGACCCTAAATAAAAATAAAAATTTAAAATAATATAATTAAGTCAAAAAAAGACGTAGGCAACCGCTTCACTTAAGAATACATTTAGTTGTGTTCAATAAAAGTCCTTTACAATGAATCACTTTAAATGACATTTCTTTGTCGCTGTAAATACAACTACATATATTTCTAAGAGTAACGAATGCCTGTTTCTTGATCAAAGGCTTACAATACAATAACATCACTTATCCTATTTATTTCTTGATAGTTTTTATTTAAAATTAATTTTTTACATAGATCATGGCCTTTGACCTAAGGCTCAGGGGAGAGGCGTAACTACATTGACTGGCGCCCCACGCAGGAACAAGAATGAAGACCCCCTCCTGGAGAGGGCGTACATAGAAATCTTTTTTGGGGGGACCCGAAACGAATTTTTTTTTTTTTTTTTATTTTTTTTGCGGAACCAAATTTGTACCTTTTTTTTTTAGGAAAATGAAATTTCTTCAGCCGTGCGAAAATTTTTTTTTGCGGAACCATATTGTTCCGGCACGTGGAAAAAATTTTTCCCCTCTCATGAAATTTTTTTTTTTTTTTTTAGGAACACGAAATTTTTTTCTCCGTGCGAAAATTTGTTCCGGAAAATTTTTGCGCCCGGGTCTCTGAGCCCCTTGACCTGCTACGCCCTCCACCCTCCCGCATTACGGGGTCTGCGGGGGTGTTATCCCTGGCTCAGGGGTTTAGGCTTCTTGTGCCAAAGGTCAAGGGTCCGTTGTCTTTGGGTTGAGGGGTTTTTTTTAAAGGACTTTTCTGTTTGGAATTAAGCAGGAACTTTCAGGTGTTTTATGGTTATTATTATTTAAAACAAATGTTTTTAAATGAAAATCAAGAAAGTTTCGAAGGCCAAAAAAAAATCTAAGTGATATGTTTCAAAATGGATAGTTTTTTTTTTTTTTTTTAGATTCTTTTTCAGGGTGTTGAATGTTTCCCGATAGCCATCGATACTATATATTTAAACAATTGTATAATAAAGACAAACCCCTAAATAACTTCAGTAGACAAAAAGGGTAAAAAAAAAAGATTTTTGGCATCATAGACCGTTCCTATTTGTTTCCAGATAGGTAAACTTCTACAGATGCTTACATTAAAAAATAAAAATGCACAAAAACAATTACATTTAAATTTACACAAATATATGAATTTACATATTTCTAAGTTTCTGTAAATTCTTCTAAAATAGTTTGAAAATCCAATTTTCTTGCTTCTTCACTTTCAATCGATATTTATAATTTATCCTTTATCGTCAAAAGCTATTTGCTTTAAATTTCGAAAAATAACTTTTTGTTAATTTTGGTGGTGATGCGGAGGCCTTCAAGTGCTGAGGCCCGATTGGGGCCAATCGCTCCAATTCGGACCTGTTTATTTCAATTGATTGGTATTCAATACAATTGAAATAAACTTTTATTGTATGGGGTTGAAGGTGAACCTTAACAAAAGAGGTAAGAATTCTGTGACCACTGTGCTATGTATCAATAATCTCAAATCGTATTGGAGAGTATTGGGGGTCAAAAGCCCTGCCTCACCAATTTTTTTATATGAAAAATAGGAAAGTTTTTAAACAAAAAGACTCGGTGATACTTTTTGAAATCGAAGTTTTTTTTTTTTTTTTTTTTTTGTCTAACTGTAAGATCTTTTTCGCCATCAGAGGCAGTGGCGGCGCGTCCACTAGGCAAACTAGGGGCCGCCTAGGGCGGCAACCTGGAGAGGGCGGCAATAAGGGAAAATAAAAAAAAATTTTGGTTCCGCAAGCGGCACAAAAAATTTTGGTTCCGGGGGCGCCACACGGAAAAAATTTCGGTCCCGGGGGCGGCAAAAATTAGCGTCTCTAAAAAAAAAAAGGTAAAACATTTTCCGGACGGGAAAAAAATTTTGGTTCCGGGGGCGAAAGGGAAAAAATTTAGCGTCTCTAAAAAAGGGTAAAATATTTTCCCGGACGGGGAAAAAATTTTGGTTCCGCGAAAAAAAAAAAAAAATTTTCGCAGAAAAATTTTTGAGATCAGGAAAATTTTAAGGAGGGGGCGCAAAAAAAAATATCTTGCCTAGGGCGGCAGAATAGCTTGCGCCGGCCCTGATCAGAGGCCATTTATATATATTCGACCAAATGACGCCACGGACAACAGTAATATTATTCTTTGTTTTATTATATTATTAGCGTAAATTTTTCTCGTATGGATATTACAACTAATTAAATTTTGGACCAAACTATAATAAAATCAAATTAATATTAAAACAATAACATATTTTTTTTATGAGAGAAAATAATCAAAACATAACTTATTTGTTTTGAAATATTAGATTATGCAAGTGAGAGTTTTTCTCAAACAATTGTGAGAAATAATAAATCGTGGGATTTATTAATTATTATTATATTTTTTAATTCGTTAAAAAAAAAAATAAGCTGATATATGGATAATATTTTTGCAAGATGGCTTAATGTCATGTTACAAAAAATATTTTTTCATTTATATTGCATACAAATAATGACACGTAACAAGTGTTTGATGAAAATTAGGCCGATTTGTATCTAAATAATAAATATTGTTTTTGCTGATAATTTAAAACGTAATTGAATTAATAAATAAAAACTGTTAGGTGTTTTTAAAGGGAACTACAGGAACGATTAACTCTCCTCACTCAAAAAAGAGTATTAAAAGAAATTTCATAAAATTTCTAAATATATTTGATTGGAATTCGTTTGAGAAGGACAGGAAGATTAGATAGGGCGTTGATCGATCACCTCCCCCTGGCTACGGTCTTAATTAGGATTATATATTTCCGGCAAGTAATTGACTTGCTCGAAATTGCGATCTTATTTAAAAAAATATTTTTTAAAATTTATTTAGGGGGGGTGGATGATCCAACTGTTAAAGAGAGTATATTGTACGTACATCGAGTATGAATTTACTTAGAAAAAAATTTCATTCAGGGATGAGCAAAATCCTTTAATCAAATTAACAGATCCGGGGGATCCGACCCTACTAATCCGATCCGGCTACTGCAAAAGGATTAGTGATCCGATCCGGCGATCCGACAAACTCGGCTAGTTCCGATCCGATTTAGATAAAGGATCGCTGTTCCGATCCTCAAATCCAGATCCGCGATCCGAAAATACGACACTTGATTTTTAGGCGTTTGGATTAATCAAAATGATATACTTTTATTAAAAAGTAAAAAATTTTAAAGGATTGCAAATCCTTTTGAAAATCCGATCCTAGATCCAGAGAGCAAAAATGATTTCGATCAAAATACAAAATCCTCTCAAAAAAAAAAAGAAGATTTTGATCTAGATCCGAAAATTCTGGAACAGATCGGATTTAAATCCAAATCCTGATTTCATTATTGTCATTATAATATAGTTTTTATCTCAAATTATTGCTTTATAATTAAAAATATGTAATATTTTAATTTTGTTTAAAATATTACTATCATTGATGTTTTTATAAATACCTGTGGATAAGTAATTGGTGCTAATTTTTTGTCTTTAAGTTTTTCAATCGTCTCTTTATCCTCTCGAAGATCTAACTTTGTTCCGACAAGGATGATTGGTGTGCTTGGACAATGGTGACGGACTTCCGGATACCACTGAAACGTTTTAAAGATTTGCATTAGTACAAATACAATAATATTTATATTATTAATAAAGTTAGGGCAATAAATTTTTAATTTTACTTTCTTTTTTTCTGAATATTTTATTTACATGAAAAATGCCTACAAATAAATAAAAATACTTTGAATTCAATTAATAAAAGAAGAGAGAATGGATTAAAATATCAGCAAAGAGGAACAAAATAATCCCATAGATTTATGAGGAATAAAATATGATTAAATAAAAATAGAAAGTTCGAAATACCTTGGCTCTGACGTTCTCAAAAGACGCTGGATTAACGAGGGAAAAGCAGATAAGGAAAACATCCTATAAAGAAACAAAAAAAAAAAAGTGTTATTATTTTTAAAAGAGATACGTTGGTTTAGAAATTGAATCAAAGGATAGAGTACCGTTTGTGGATACGAAAGGGGCCGTAATCTGTCGTAATCTTCTTGACCTGCCGTATCCCAAAGGCCCAGGTTAATTGGCTTTCCATCTACCATCACATTTGCGGAGTAGTTGTCAAATCTGAAAATAAAAATTTAAATAAATTTATTGTTCTTATAAAAATATAGGAAAAAAGATCTCACTTGAATATGCAATAAATTTATTTAATTAATTAATCAAAAAATAACTGAAAATGATCTTGTTTTCAGTCAGATTGATTTCTCCGATAATTTTTTAAATAGTAAGAATATTTTACATCATTAATTCTATTAACAAATTATTTAGCCCTGGCGGTCCTTATTTTTCCAAGTTGCATTTTTTTAATGCAGGTAACTCTCAAATTGTTCCTTTATATAAAAAATAATTTCTGCATGGGGAAAAAATCGGTAAAAAAGAAACCGTGGCCCACGAAGCTTAGAATTTAAAAAACGATTACTTGGGAATTTTAAGATAATAATTAATTTTATAAGTAAAAATTAACTTAATTGACAATTTGAAACTAGTCTACAGAGAGATATGCACATTTGTTAAATTTAATTTTATATAATCGAACTGAAAAATATAAAAATATGATTGGCAAATAATTTTGAAATGAAAAAGAAATATGAACAGATTTATGCTGAGGAACTTTGACAGATGAAATAATTTAAGTTATCTCTTTTTAGAATCATAATTCAAGGCGCATGTTTATATTCTATCCTAATTAGCCTATGGATTAGACCCCTGGCACAAGAGACGGATACTGTGCTATGGACCAAGGACGAATAAGAATTTAAAGATAGTTTAAATGACCTATGTGACATGTTACATTCAAATGCTTAAGCATAATTAAAATTGAGGAAGAGATCGTTTCTTATTAGCCTAGTTCTATTAATTTATTATCTATGATAATTTAAGATAATTTTAAACAATAAAAGATACTAAATAATAAATTTCTAGTTTTATTGGAATGTGAATTTACTTGTGGACAAAAATAGGGAATGCTTAGTTTTAAGAAAATTTTAAAAATTCTCAAATTTCAAAGGCGGTGTTAAATATTTTAACTCTTTTGGAAGTAAATAAAATTAATTACGACATTATCTGATTCTTGAAGTACTTCATAAATTAATTTTAATTTGTTCCAATTTAACTTAAGAGAGTGGTCGTCGTTCTGGAGCAATATTTGGAGAAAGAATGAGGAAATATCCGTTTCTTATGTAATTACATCAAAATATCAAAATTGTTAATAATACGTATCTAACTTGTTTTTTATATATATATTACGCCGAATTGACGAAATTGCTTATTTCATGAAATTGGCAAAATTTTGCCGTTACCACTTAAAAAAAAATGAGTAGCCTACAGCTCGAGAGAAATATAATCTAGAAGATGTGTGAGTGGGAAAAAAGTGTGTGTTTAAATAAAAAAAAAATTGAAAAATAATAAAAAAACAATCATTTTTGAACTATTAAAGATCTATTCTTTTAAAATACCCCGAACTCCTTCTCAGTCATTGACTAATTCGCTTAGAAAATAATAATAAACTTTGATTCAAAGATCTGGCCTGCATTACTCGCGAGTCGAGCGGGTTTCGGGCATTCAGGCGCTCAATTGAGCTGGGGTCCGAATTATCCTCCTTGAATGTGTCACTACCTCCCTTCCTACATAAAAAATTCCAGGCCCGACCCTTAAAAACATACTGGTACCGCTATTTCTTCCAGGCAAAGAATTTATTTAGTCTCACCTAAACCCAAAATTAATTTATAAATAAATGAGACCGATAGAAAAGCAAGCCGACCTATCTCACGGCCTGACGCTTGATATGAAGACATAAAGGACATAAAGGCTGACATAAAGGAAGAAATGTCAGCCTTAGCTCGGGTAACTCGTGGTTGCCATCCACGTACTCACTAGAAGTGAGCCCCTGAGTGGATATACTGTATTTATAAGTATGACCTATAGAAAGGAAGATAACCTATTTTATTAATTACTTTTTGAAGAATCGGACATGTTTTTTTATGTTTTATATTATTTTCAAGATAATTTAACGTACAATTATCGCTTGTATTTAATTTGTCTAGTTAGTTAAGCACTAACTTTCAAATGATAAAAACATAATATAAGATAGGCTACTTAGATAATTTCAAATGATAAACTTTTTACTTTTTCTTACCTATAGAAAGGCATAGTGAGAGAGTATTGCAATTATGTCAAAAATTCGATGTCAAGATTTTGATGGAAATACATGTTTTGAGGTACACTGATTCCAAAAAAGTGGTTTCCGCAAATTGAACTGTCTATCTAAGTGTGTGATGGTTTAAGACATGAAGGAATTGTGCTATGAGCTTGAAATTTTATATTTAAGTTAGGTATCCACCCGGACAGTTAAATTTTGAACAAAATCGGCCAAAACACTTTACTGGCCTATTATTTCAGATCTTTCAAATTCATATTCTGGCTCTACTTTCTAAGGCCCCAATGTTAAATCCTCTTTTTACGCATTTTAAAAAATATTTTCCAATTCTTATGAAATTTTGTATTTAATCAAGATTCTCTATTATGTATAAAATATCCAAATATGGGATTCAAACTTGGTAAGATAACCAGAGTTTATTTCAAGCAGTTAAGATTTAAAATACACAGAGCCTATGGAAATTTTGAATCAATTGACTTTTTTACTTTTTTTACGAATGAAATGCAAGTGGTCAAAGTCCATAAGTGCTATGGGCAACTAAATATATCTCAAATTAAAAAGAGACGAAAGAGAAATTATCAATTTGTATAATTGGAGGTTTACTTCTTTTAAATTCGTATGATGGAGTACACGATAATTAAAACAAAGTATTTTATCGAATTATATATATATGTGTAAAATTTCCAGGCCCGGAAAAAGAATTTTATTTTAAAAATTTAAAAATACACTTTCTGCGCCCCAAATAAAAAAAAAAAAATTAAAATTTTTTTTTTATTTTTTTTTTCCACAAAAAAAAAAAAAAAGAAAAGAAAAAAAAGAGGAAGATAAAAAAAAAAATTTGGTTAAAGTATTTTACTTTATTATACAGGAATTTTATTGCCAGACAACTGTTGTGTGCACATTCTCACAGTTTCGGTCCGAAAAGGACCATCATCAGGCCTGAAACATACAAATTGTTTTCTTAAACTTCATGCAACACCGGGCCAATCTATCATATGGTTACATATTCATTCTCTTCACAATACAATGACATCAGAATTGATTTTTTTTTTTTTAATAAATTTTAAGAAGACAGATAATGTTGTTCTGTTCAAAATCAAAAAAAAATTTTATAAATAGTTTCAAGACTATGTCATTTTTTTTCAAAAAAATTTGTCATTAAAAACCAGTACATACCATGAATTCCTTGTCTCTTATTTAAATATATATTTCCCCAAAGGGGGGTGAAAAGCCATGAATTATATATATTATGGAGTGGGAGAATATTTAACTTGTATTGTGAAGTGAATGAATATGTAACCATATGATAGATTGGCCCGGTGTTGCATGAAATTTAAGAGACCAATTTGTATGTTTCAGGCCTGATGATGGTCCTTTTCGGACCGAAACTGTGAGAATGTGCACACAACAGTTGTCTGGCAATAAAATTCCTGTTTAATAAAGTAAAATACTTTGTTTTAATTATCGTGAACTCCATCATACGAATTTAAAAGAAGTAAACCTCCAATTATATATAAATTAAATATATCTCGACACAAAAAATATGGTGTGACAGAACAGAACCACTTTTTATTACCGAAGGTAAGAGAAAGTTGTGTGCTGTGCGTTAAGTCACACCAGAGATTTGAGCTTTGTTGTTTGCAAAAGAAAAATTCAGGTGATTATATTCTAGAGGTAGACGACTCATCTATAATTTTAGGGTATGCGACTGAAGATATTTGGTTGTGAAGCGCCGAAAGATGATAATAATAATAGTAATAATAGAAACTTTTATTCGTTCGCCTTACAATACAGTTTTAAACTATTCCGCTCAAGGCACTTTATGTTGGACAGGCGCAATTAGGTTCTAACAGAAACTGAAACATTTAAGTCCTGAAATCCGAAATATTAATATTCAAGACTTGTGTTAAAAAAAGAAGTTTCTTCAAATATTTTTATAAAAAAGGAAAATTCTAAGAAAGAAATGATTATAAGGAAAAAAAAGGTAAAAATTCCTTGGGGGTGGATGAGGAAAGGAATGAAAGAAAAAAAAAAGATTTCACGTTTAAGATGAAATGCCGGTACCTGCTACATCGGTCACATGACGTGACTAAAGCCCCATCGACCAGATTGGGGATGGTGAAGAAAACAGGTGGTCCATTTACTATTTAGGAGAGAATTTTTGTGGCGTTTTCAAAAGCCCTGTTGACGTCTTTGCAAAGGACCTCTTCAAAAGAGAAAATATTTCAAGGATAATGGATATCGAACGAAGAATTTGAAGATATATAGAGATGGTTTAAATTAGTACTGTCGCAACTCGCGGGCAGGATGAAACCGAAAATAAAATAGTACACATAGGTTCTATAATACAGATTAGTTTTTGATGAAATATACACACATCGAAACACAACGAAGAATTGAAATTTTTTTCTAATATTATTAACTAAGCCTATTTAAGTAACTAGCGGCCGATGAAAAATAGGATATAAAACAAATTTTTATAAAAATTCTTTTAATTTCCGGATAAAATTTTAGACATTTTTACATTCATGACATCTTGAAGGGGGATGTGAGTCCCTGAGTTATAATACAAATAAGTGACCTCGGGCTTGGTGTAGTTAGTAACGCGCCTGCTTTATATAATACCAAGGGTTGAGGGTTCGGAACCCGATGATTTTATTTAAGCCATTTGGATACCAAATGGCTTAAATAAGAATGCCTGGAGCCCCAATAGATATATTTACAAATAACAGGATACGGAAAATTTCTTAAATGACCTAAGTTGCCGAAAAGACTATGTGAATCGTAGCGTGAATGGGAAAAAAGTGTTGAGTGTTAAAAAAAAAAAAATACAAATAAGTACAATTAATACAAACATGTGGTCTATAATTAAAAATTCTCCTAATAATAATAATTCAAACCAATAAAATTGGAAAACATTTTTTTAAATGTGTAAAAAGTTCCAAAGGTTCGGCCCCTTTTGAATCGAAATTAATATGGGAATCCCCATAGGGATTTAACATTGGCTCTATGGAAGGAAGAGCCGGAAAATGAATTTGAAAAATCTGAAATACATCAGTAAAGTGTACTTCAAACAAATTTCACGAAAAACTTTTTTTAAAGAGCATCTAAAAAAATTGTTAATTGATGAATTTTAAGTAAAATCGTTGTAGCGAATTTTGAGAAAATGGAAAAAAAAAAACTGAAAAAGTACATCAGTAAAGTACTAGTACTTTTTGGCCGATTTTGTTCAAAAGCTTATTTATTTACATCCCTTGGGGAAGTGTCTAATTTAAACTTAAAATTGAAGAGATGAAGTGGCTGTTATATTTGACAATAAGAGGATAAAGGAGCAAGCAGCCAGGTAGTTAGTCTCCACAAAATGAAACTCTCTATTGAGGAAACAGTTTCGGTTTTAATGAAATATAACCATCATCAGTCCATTTTGAGCTGAAAGCATTGTTGAGTTAGAAAAATCAAAATAACAAAAGATTATTTGAATATTTACAAACAATATATAACTGATACATACAGTGTGAGCTCAAATGACAATATGACTCAATGCTTTGTCATTTGAGCTCACACTGTATGTATCAGTTATATATTGTTTGTAAATATTCAAATAATCTTTTGTTATTTTGATTTTTCTAACTTAACAATGCTTTCAGCTCAAAATGGACTGATGATGGTTATATTTCATTAAAACCGAAACTGTTTCCTCAATAGAGAGTTTCATTTTGTGGAGACTAACTACTGGCTGCTTGCTCCTTTATCCTCTTATTGTTAAACTTAAAATTTCAACCTCCTAGCTGTTTTCGTTACTGAGATTTTGTTCACAGACAGACAGACACACAGACCAATTTTTTAGACTCAGGGGACCTCAAAACGTGTATTCCTATCAAAATCTCGACGTCGAATTTTTGACATGATCGTAATACTTTCTCTCTCTATATATTTCATATATAGGGTAAGAGAAAGTAAAAAAAATAGAGTAAATAAATAAATTTTTTCCTAAAGCGAGAAGAGAAGCGAAATTTTTTAAGACGTCGTTTATTATAGTCTCTAATAAATAATTTAAAGGTTGGCTTAAAAAAATGAATATAAAATACATGTTTACTTTGTTTAAAGTCTTCCAAGACAGACGCGTTATTAAATTTAAATTGGGCTCCTATGAAAACGATAAGAATTTAATTACTCTGCCAAAATCCCACACACGTCATTAAAAACGTTCCAGTGTTTTATTTAGGGGAGGTTCTTATGTTCAACAAGAACGAAAAAAAAAGATAACAACGAGGGAAGATAAATATTGAAAATAGTATTAGTACTAGCATAAAGACAATTTATTAGAAAATGCTTGGTTTGTGGATTTTAATACGATAAGCCTGTTACCTTAAACTGGTTGAATTTTTAATCATTATTTAAATAAAATGAGAATATATGGTTGGAAAGTAAAAAGAGAAGACTTGTTCCTATCTTGCATAAGGAACTTTTATTGTAAAAATTTTAGAATATACATAAAAAGAGTGATAAGAGTGAAGGTTGGTTGGAAAACGAAGAAAAGAAGTAAATTTGAAGTTTATTAAATTTTATTATCAGAGAGTCTAAAAGTTGTTATTGTTCGAGGGGATAAATTAAACTAGGTCCGGTCATATTTTTATTTTTAAAGAATAAAAGGATTTTATTTTTTTTCTTATGGGGCGAGTCTCGAAAAACCGATAATAGTCGATTGAGAAGCTGGTTACTATAGGCAGCAAGAGATGGCGTTAGTTCTGCAAGTTTCAAATATGAGCCACTCTGAGTAATTGACTTAGAGTGGCACGTGTTTGAAACTTGCATATATTTTGGCTATATGTTGAGCTGAAGCCAGGAATACAGCCATCATTTTCAAACAACATTCTCATTGTTGTATTTCACTCACTAGTGCAAGAGGCACGTAAGATTTTTTACGACCTTTGTCCTGAGGATGGGTGACGAAACGTCGACATAGGAAATAAATAATTTTGGGCAGAATTAAATCTTTTTTCTTCACCTTTCTGTGAATTAAACGGCCCTACGGATACAAACTAAAATGTTCAAAAGTTACCAATTAAACATATGTATTTATCATTATAGTGATTGAATATTTGTTATAGCTGTAGTATTATGTTCAAGATGATAAGGAATAAATCCCAAAGAAGAATGCAGCCAAATTTATTTCATTTAATTTTAATAAAAATTCTTAATCACTTGCTGACGTTTCGGTTCGGGTTTGAACCATCATCGGAGCTGTGATTTTGTCTTTATGTTTTTATAAAGACAAAATCACAGCTCCGATGATGGTTCAAACCCGAACCGAAACGTCAGCAAGTGATTAAATATTTTTATTAAAATTAAATGAAATAAATTTGGCTGCATTCTTCTTTGGGATTTATTCCTTATCATCTTGAACATTTATCATTATATTTCGGCCAATGTTAATAGATCATACTTCATATCTCTACAATTTGTTGCCTAAGAAGGGTTTGATAAATGCGTTTGAAAATATTGTCCAGAGCAGTGGTTTCCAAACTATGGGTCACCCACTGGTGGGTCGCGAGAGCAATTATAATTTATTTGAAATAATAAAAATATTTGGACAATGAAATTAAGAATATACGAGTATGTAGGTCTATATTGAAATAAGGTAGCCCTAAACTTCAATAGAGGAATAGTAGAATCAAATGAAATGAAATAAATATATAAAAATCTGGTGTGACTATGGCACAGCACATAACTTTCTCTTACCTTCGGAAAGTTGTGTTCTGAGCTTGTCACATGAAATTTTTCGTGTCGACATATATTTAGTTTCCGCCGATATATTAGAATTCAAGATGTAAAATTTATAAGTATGGGAAAATATTATATTTTGTTACCATGGCAACCATTTCTCCTATCTTTCCTAAGAAGTACAAGAGTAAAGTGGTCTTCAGAAAATTTCAAATTTCAACCTCCTAAAATTCCTTCACGATTTAAATTGAACCCAGACAGACAGACAGACCATGCCAAGGAAACCACTTTTTTGGATTCAGGGGACTTCAAAACGTGTATATCCATCAAAATCTCGACATCGAATTTTTGACATGAATCCAATACTTTCTCTTTCTATATATATTAACATATACATATAGGTAAGAGAAAGTAAAAAATATTGAATTAAGGTAATAGGCTTACATGTGCATTCCGCCAGTGGTTATTTCCCAAAAGGCATATGAAAAACGTGCTGTATTTTATAGAGCATGTATTGGTTAATGTAGTAGGAGGCTACGTCGCGAAAAAAAATTCCTAGATAAAAGTGGGTTCAGGACAAAAAAGTTTGGGACACCTGGTCCGGAAAAGGAATATTCCGAGAGAAATTTAAAAATGACAACCACTTATCAAAAGAGAAACGGTACTAACTCGCCACCAGAAAAAAATTATTATCGAACTCCAAATAATTATACTTCGCCTTGATATTAATTGAAATACGATTCATAAAAGTCCCTATACTAACAACAGCATAAAGAATAGAACTTATGAATGGTTTTATAATTTTATTTACTTCCCTCAAGTTATTTAGGTCACTTGGTTATGTTTCAAACATCAGCTGATTCACATAAACAAACACTATTTTTCGTAATAACAATTAATATTTTGTTTAGAATATACAATTAAAATAATTACTTACACGGTAGGAATATATTCTCCAGGAAATGCATTGGTGGTATATGAAATGAGGAGGCATGTTTTACCGACGGCACTGCAACAAAAAGAGAAATATGTTAGAAATTATGTAAATATTTATTAAAAAAAAAAAAAATGATTTAGACCTTAGATTTTAATCCGATGTTTAATTTAAATAAATGTATTGTGATCGTGTAAGTGTTTTTAGGTTATTATGTTTATTAAATTTTAATTTTAAAGTAAAAATATGTGAAAATCCAGTTATTTGAAATTTTTTCCAAGAATCGTGCTCATTCATAAGGTAAAGAATAGTGAGATATTTATTAGAGCACAATACCATCTTTTGTAAACACTTATTCTGTTCTTCCTGGTTTTATGTAAACATTCATCTTTTGGGCCTTGAGTTTAGAATAAGTGCAAATGAAATAAAGTATCTTTAACAAATGCTTTAAGATTTGTATTTTAAGATAAATTATCATATAAGCTCTAAAAATAATTAATTTGATTCAATTAGGGTGGATTAAAGAGCGCAGTTGCAAGGGGCCATAACCCTGTTCCCACCCCTTCCCCAAATCTAAGCAAAAATCAATTAATAAGTTTCAACGATTAAAACGTTTTAAGTGGAAAAATCCATTTTTGATTTGATTTGATTTTTTTTTCAATTTTTTCTTTGTCTTACGTCATTGGTAGATACACAAAAAATATGAAATTACAAAATAAAGTTAATTAAAATGAACAAATAATTGTATATTTTAATTTATAAATTGTTTCAATGAGAGTCAACGAACACTTAAAAAAAAAAAGTTCAAAGTATTAATTTTTTAAGGATAGCGAATAGCAGCCAGGAAAAATCAAATCAGACAAAAACTCGATCAATTTTTATCAGATTTATTTGATCGTCGTCGTTTCGGACGCCAGTCGCGCCCTTCCTCAGGACAATCAATCGTCAATCAAATACAGATGGAGGTATTTATATTTGATTGACGATTGATTGTCCTGAGGAAGGGCGCGACTGGCGTCCGAAACGTCGACGATCAAATAAATCTGATAAAAATTGATCTAGTTTTTGTCTGATTTGATTTTTCCTGGCTGCTATTCGCTATCCTTATCAAATTAAACAGCCATTTTCTCCATCATTATTAATTTTTTAATTAATCCCCCTAGCCGAGAGGATAAAGAGAACCTCAAGAGCCAAGGGGAGTGGGTTCGGATCCCATGCAGTTCCAAGAATATTTATTTAAATCAATTTGCTACCAGTTGGTATAAATAAATGTGCCTGGATCAGGTGTTTTGTTAGAAATATATCGTTTAAAGTTTAGATATAGAAAAAACAACAATCCCATAAGTGTTAATAGAAAAAATAGTCAACGAAATTGAAAAAAAAAAAAAAAAAAAAAACTCTCAATCAGATATAGCATCTAGGTGTTAACCCTAAAGCTAAGAGGCTTTAAAGTCAGTTGTGGTTAAGGAGAGAGGGAATGTTTTGCAACTTCATTGCCCATTTTTTTGAATATTAATTTTCATTATCAACTTTTGATCAGATTCTCAAAAGAACTGAAGTGTTATTTTTTTATTGTTAATAATAAATTTTAAATAAAACAAGTCGAGTATATAATAATCGAATTAAGTTATTATCTAAGTATTTTCAAAGGAAACTTTATAGAGAATAAATTCGCCTCGAGGGATAATATATTCCATATATATTGATAAGTTTTGAGTTGATCTCCTTTAAATTCAATGTTTTACATAAAATTGAAACGGCTATGTTAAATTTTCAATCATAATATATTGCTCATTTTATACTTGAAATGCGTCAATGTGAAAATATATGATTATCAAATGAAAATGTCATTTAATGCTTTTATCAATAAATTAAAAAAATTATTATATATATATTTTTTTTTAAATCGTAATTTTTTTTATTTTGAATACAGGACTGTTTTTGGCGCATCGGCACTTTTGACAAAAAAGGATAGTGATGATAAGGATGCTTCCTATATTAAAATTAGACGTAAGCATTCTAGTTAAAGAAAAATAATAATTTTTTAAATTTATTAATAAAAGTATTAAATGACATTTCCATCTGATAAGACAATGACAGAGATGACCTTTTTTTAGAGTATTAAATAATAACTAGCCGCGCAGCCCGACTATGGCAAGTTTCAGTAAAAAAAACTGCAAAAATTCGATTTTTCTAAATTTTAAGCCGTTTGAGGCACCATTAAATTACTTCATATTGTACTGAAACTGGAATATTTCTATGTATTTTAACTATCTGCATATTTTTACGGGGCGACACTTAAAAAAAAACTTGAAAATTCTAAATTAGAGCCACTTTAGAGCAAATTTTCCATTAAAATTTATTTTTCTCTATATCTCTAAACCTTTTTCAAACAAAGCTCTCTCTAGTTAATTTAATAAATTAACAAATTATACTGTTACATTAAAAATCAGAGACATTTTAGTTAAATTCAGAGAGGAAAAATAAATAAGTTTTCAAAAGAAGAACGATCCGTTAAAATATTCAAAGAGCCGGCATGATATATAGATGGATAATCTCGTCTCTTTTCACCAAGTTAAACCCTAAAGGATCTGTCGAAGTTGGAACCACCTTTGGGCCTTGAGGCTTCCACTTCATCGGTTTTGAATCCAGTCACTTACTTATACTTAAGGAGAGTGAAAGTCTCGGGGGCGGAATGGAGGAAGAAAACTTTCATATTTTATTGGGGAAAAAAAAATCAAACAATTTGTCTGGAAGAAAATTATCAATATTTTGTCAAAATTATTAGAAATAAAAAAAAAAGGGATATGAAAAAATATTTAAATAATGTAAGAAGTCTACTATTTTGTACTAAAAGTAGTTCAGTACCAATTCGCCAAGAGGCTTTTATCTCCTTTTTTTTAAATCAAGTATTAAATTTTTTCTCCTCCTGAATCTATCTAACAAAAAGCTAACAATTAGCTAAATATAATCAAGAAAAAATAATATGACATTCAATTTATCGTCAATCAAGAAAAAAATCTGGTGTGACTGGTCTATTAGTTAAGGTACAAAAGGTAAGAGAAAGTTGTGGGGTGTGATTGTCACACCAGATTTTTTGTGTCGACATATACACTTGTATTTGGTTTTTAACAGATGTATCTATATATACACTGAGGTGCAAAAAAGTGGAACACTTTGTTTCTTCTAAAAAAATCTGGTGTGACTGGCGCACAGCACACAACTTTCTCTTACCTTCGGTAATCGCAAGTTGGGTACTGTGCTTGTCACACCAGATTTTTTGTGTCGACATGTATTTAGTTTCCGGTAGTACGGTACATTCGATTTTCAAGATGTAAAATTTATAAAATTAGGAAAATATTTATATTTTGTTACCATGGCAACCATTCTCCTAATCTTTTCTATGGAGTACAAGAGTAAAGTGCTCTTCAGAAGATTTCAATGACAAAATGAGAATATACATTTTAAAGAGAATCTAAAAAATAATTGATTTTTGAATTTAAAAAAAATTGTTGGAGCAAATTTTGAGAAAATCGAAAAAACTGAAAAAGTGCATCAGTAAAGTACTAGTACTCTTTGGCCGAATTTGTTCAAAAGCTTCGTGTCACGTCCCATGGGGGTGCCTAACTTAAATATAAAATTTCAACCTCCTAGCTCTTTCCGAGATATTTTGTTTACAGACACACACATAGACAGACCATGTCGCGAAAACCAGTTTTTGGATTCAGGGAACCTCAAAACGTGTATATCCATCAAAATCTCGACATCGAATTTTTGACTTGAATCCAATACTTTCTCTCTATATATTAACATATATATAGAGGTAAGAGAAAGTAAAAAGACCTATTCCAATCTATCTTAATGATACTGGTTAAACATTTAATATGAAATAATTTATACATTTCTAAGTATATTTAACACAAATCCATATCTGACAAGAAAAAAAATATATTCACAAATTAATTATTGTTTTTTACAACTGACAATGAGTGTAGAGCAATAGAGTTTCAATGAATTAAAAAAACCTTAGTGGATGCCTACGGCCTGCATTTATAATGTCCAATGGTAGGTTCTATACCGTTAAGCTTGTCATTTATTGTGTTTTTTTGCACTAAATTTCTTATAGTTGAAATGCTAATCGGGAATAAACAACAGATCCCGTTCTAGTGTGTTTTATTCGTATGTCCGTTTAACGTAAATTTGAAAAAAAAAGAGTCAAAGTTCTTTAATTATCGAGGGAATAAAGGCTTAAGCAATATAAAATTATTATTTTTTTTTAGTTGACTTGTCTGTATTTTTACTTGAAAACTTTTCCTTTAACTGAATTAAAAAAATAAAAACTTTAAGATTGATTCTATTTAGATAAGCAAACATAAATCGTAAGGAAAGTTTTTAAAATTGTGAGGTGAGATAAATTTAATTATTTTAATGATTCACCGAGGCTTTTTTATTATCCAAATATTATTTTATTTATTTGTCGGCTGTTGGGTTCTCTTACTCAGAATTAAAAATTATTGATATAGTTAATCTTTCTTTTTTTTTTAAAAAGTTCAACCAAAAAATAGAGTCTGGCAAGTGTGTATATTCCGGGATATGCGATTAAAAAAATTTAAAAATATTTTATAAAATAGATATTGGCAATTTGTTGATAGAGAAGATGTATCCCGTGGGTGAAACTTTTTCCCAAATTGGGTCAAGGCGTGGTGAAGTAGAGAGATGGGAGAGAGAGAGAGAGAGGCCGGCCGGCAGCCGTCATCTCACATGACGTCATGTCGGATTAATTGACTGTCTGCTCAAAGTGAGAAAAATCATAGATTAGGTAATCGGAACCTACGCAGCTCCCAACAACACATACAGTATCAACAAAAATCTAACACGCCTAATTTTATGAGGAAAATAGGCAAGGTGAAAGAGGTATAGCCAATGAAAAATGTAAATTTCTCCGAGAGTTCTAAATACAACACAACAACCATCTGATTAAATTTCTGACTTTCAAAACCAATTTTTTTTCCATCCGAGACGGGCCACGGGCTTTTTTTTAATTAATAGATTAAATCTTGGTTTCATCTTCTTGAAACTATTAGTTTTTTCTAATAATTTGCCATATTTTTTATGCATCCCTTTTTGTTATAACGCCATCTCTTAGATTTGAAATTATTTACGAAGCAAGAATACATGAACTTTATAAATAATTAAGCAATAAATTTATTAGTTATACAATGTATCAATCAATTGAATAAATATTTACAATCAGCTATAGAAGGAAACTCAACCGATTCCTTAATTGAATTTTCCAAGCAATAATGAGTTAAACAATTGGGTTGCCTACCTTCCAGCAATCAAAAACGAAGTAATTTCTGTGCAACTCATTATATATAAATAAAATACCGTTTCAACATACATGATTGTAATAGAAAAAATACATAAAACCGGAAAGACATAAAAATTCTTTCTTTGACCTCAGTATTGAATCATTAAAAATTCTTTCGGATAAAAATTGATATTTAAAAGGCATACTAATACGAAATTTTATCTCATTTCAGACGAAATTTTGTTAAAATTTATTTGAAACAATGCATCGAATTTGTTAACTGTCGCTTAGCTCAGAAGAAGAGAGCTTCTAAAGGTCCGTGTGTTCAGGTTCACTTTCCGTTTTAAGTAATGAAATTTATAAGTAGACTATTAACGTAAATGGGCAAAAAAATAAAATTGGATTTTTTAAGTGGTGAGAAATAAATTATAAATTAACTTTCAATATGAAAGTAAAATAAAAAAAAAGAACACTTAATTAATATTACCTGTTGATCTTGTCAGATAAACCAATAAAAAAAAGATTGATTCTGTTTTAGTAAGAAATTTTTTCTAAAAAATAATCTTCTCCATGATAATAATTTCCTTTGCGAATATATAAAATATTTGAATCAGCCAGAGAGAGTAAAGGTCAATAAAAAAATAAGAAATGATAAGATTTCTCTAATTACATTTTCTCTACGTGATGCTTTTAAAAGACATCATCACATAAGAGCATAAAGTTGATTTTTTGGAAAATTAATTAAAATTTCAGATTGCCAATTTAATTAAGCGAAGTATTAAAAGGTTCTTTATATGAGTTTCCCAAAGGAAGAGGAAAAAAAAGTTGAATAAGATGAAACATTTTAATATGATAAAATCATCATCTAGTTTTTATATGAGAAATATTAAAATTTTTCCAGCTTTTTGAAAAATTAATTTTTTTAATTTTTTTAATCAATTTGGGTTTATTTTCAATGAATTTTTACTTATTAAAAAAATCTAATAAAAGATTATGAATATCCATTAAGTTTGCTATTGAATATTTTTAAAAAGAGTAATAATCATTACATTCTTCTTACACAGTAGAGATATATGAAATTAAAATACAAAAATTCAATTAAGTAATAGAATTGTCAGGATAAAACACTTTCAAAAATTATTTTTGAAATAGAGTATTTAATAATCAATATTTTGTATTTCAAATACTATTAAATCAGTAGGCCTATTATGTAATTCAAATAATGTTTTTCGAAATTTCCTTGTTTTTAAATAATGAATAATAGACTATTAATAATCAATATCAATAATTGATTGATAAATAATTTATGCCAGACCCTGGTAATTTATGCATTTTGTTAATGCCCCCCCCCCCCTTTAACAAAATCCAGAAATGTTTAGGAAGTGATGCATTCAAAAAGTCTAAATAGCCCATGAGAATAGCAAATGAAAAGAGACAATTTTTTTTTACTTTCTCTTACCTCTATATATGTTAATATATAGAGAGAAAGTATAGGATTCATGAAAGAAATTCATTGTCGAGATTTTGATAGATATACACGTTTTGAGGTCCCCTGAATCCAAAAAAGTGGTTTTTGCGACATGGTCTGTCTGTCTGTGAACAAAATATCTCAAGAACGAAATCAGCTAGGAGGTTGAAATTTTATATTTAAGTTGGCCACCCCCCTGGCACGTGACACGAAGCTTTTGAACAGAATCGGCCAAAGAATACTAGTACTTTACTGATGTACTTTTTCAGTTTTTTTTTTTCAAATTCTTCTTCTTCTGTCCTCGCTTTATTCCCGCGATACGGGATCGGCGGACCTCTCTTTTTACCTCTAACCCTATCATGCGTTTTTGCGACCGGAGGAAATAGGACAGGCCGGCCTGTCGTACGGTCTGATGCCTGATGAAAAGAAGAAGCAAGGACAGACAAATAACAGAAGGACTGCCTGCCCAAGCTCGGGTAGCTCGTGGTCGCCATCCACGTACCCACAAGATGTGGGTCCCTGAGCGATTTGAATAAAATTCATAAATCAATTATTTTTTAGTAGAAAATAAAAGGTCGAGCAGCTATGTTAATTTCTTTATTTAAGAACCCACAGCGACGTTTCGGTCGACTTTGGCGCTCAATACATTATATATGATAGATCGTAATGTATTTTATGAAATGTCTGTCAAAGAACTTAAGAGGTTTTTCTGTTGACTGAACTCTAGCCATGAAGATGGTCGCATAATCTACCGAAACGTCGCTGTGTGTTCTTAAATAAAGAAATTAACATAGCTGCTCGGCCTTTTATTTTCTACTACATACTGATTCAGCTATTCGCCTCGCTAACAATTATTTTTTAGTTGTTCTTTAAAATTTGTTCTCAAAATTGTTTGAAGCACACTTTGCTCTTTCATAGGAAAGATAGGTTGCCATGGTAACTTAAATATAAATATTTAATTACGGCTTACATACGCGATGTATATAATATCTTAAATATTGTATATGTAATTTCTTATCTAATAAATATTTTCCCATGTTTATAAATTTTACATCTTGAATTCTAATATATCGCCGGAAACTAAATATATGCTGACACAAAAAAATCTGGTGTGACAAGCATAGAACACAACTTTCGATTACCGAAGGTAAGAGCTGTGCGACAGTCACACCAGATTTTTTTTATTTCAAGCGATGAATTTGAAGACACTTTTTTTGGAATGAAAAATACTAACGTTTCTATTCACAAATCCTACAGTATTTTATGGCGAAAGGCCAATATCTAATTAAAAAAATTATAATTCTTCTATTCTTTTACGAAAGATTCTTTCTCTCATTCTGAAGAAAATTCTTTCTGAGAAAAATGTTATTTTATATATGAACCCTCATCTATCTATTATCCAAGTCACGCTTAGGTATCTCCCCAAAAAACTCATTGTAATATCAATCAGTCGACCATAAGAAAAGAAAAGCTGGTTTTTATAGGCTCTCTCTCAATTGAAAAAAAAATCCGGAATGTGGTGAAAGAAAAGAAGAAAGAGGGGATTATATACAAATAGGAATGGCATTTTCTAATATTATCGTTTAGAAATAAAAAAAAGTAGGTATGTAGATGACCATGCGACAATATACCACAATGATATGATCGAGAAAAAAAATCAGCATAAATTTGTTTTATAAAAGGAATTTAATAAAAGGGGAAATTTTTCCCCTTTTTCAAAACAAGAGATGGTGGGGGTTTATTAAAATTTAGGCATAATCGGTAAAAAATAAGTGACTAAAAATGAAATATTCTTTCATTGTCATTATTTATATAAACGGCTTAAAATGTATGTGAGAGAAGCCGGAATCATGGTGAGCAGTCAGGTGATAAATAAATATTCTGTAGCCGACAGCGTCTGTCATCTTCGCACGAGATGTCGGTTTCAGAATATAAAATTTTTATCACCTGGCTGGTTCGATTATCTAATTAAAAAGCTGGTGTGACTAGTCGCACAGCGCACAACTTTCTCTTACCTTCGGTAACGAAAGTTGTGTTCTGTGCTTGTCGCACCAGATTTTTTGTGTAGGCATATATTTAGTTTCCGACAATACGGTACATTCGAATGAATTTCAGGTTGTAAAATTTATAAACAAGGGAAAATATTTATATTTTGTTACCATGGCAACAATTTCTCTTATCTTTCCTATGAAGTACAAGAGTAAAGTGGTCTTCAGAAGATTTCAATGACAAAATGAGAATATACATTTCAAAGAGCATCTAAAAAATAATTGATTTTTGAATTTTAATCAAAATCGTTGGTGCCCATTTGGAGAAAATTGAAAAAAAAACTGAAAAAGTGCATCAGTAAAGTACTAGTACTCTTTGGCCGATTTTGTTTAAAAGCTTATTTTTCACGGCCAGGAGAGTACAAAACTTAAGTATAAAATTTCAACCTCGTAGCTCAATTCCTTCATGCTTAAAATTGAACACACAGACAGACAGACTATGTCGCGAGAATCATTTTTTTTACTTTCTCTTACCTATGTATATATGTAATATATGTATAGAGAGAAAGTATTGGATTCATGTCAAAAATTCGATGTCGAGATTTTGATGGATCTTCACGTTTTGAGGTCCCCTGAATCCAAAAAAGTGGTTTTCGCGACATGGTCTGTCTGTGTGTGGTGTGTGGTGGGTGTGTGTCAAATTTTAAGCATGAAGGAATTGAGCTACGAGGTTGAAATTCTATATTTAACTTAAACACCCCCGGGACCGGAAAAATAAGCTTTTAATCAAAATCGGCCAAAGTGTACTAGTACTTTACTGATGTACTTTTTCAGTTTTTTTCGATTTTCTCAAAATTTGCTCCAACGATTTTTTTTTAAATTCAAAAATCAATTATTTTTTAGATTCTCTTTAAAATGTATATTCTCATTTTGTGATTGAAATCTTCTGAAGACCACTTTACTCTTGTATTTCATAGGGAAGATATGAGAAATGGTTGCCATGGTAACAAAATATAAATATTTTCCCATACTTATAAATTTTACATCTGAATTCATATGTTCCGTACTGTCGGGAACTAAATATATGTCGACACAAAAAATCTGGTGTGACAAGCACAGTACACAACTTTCGATTACCAAAGGTAAGAGAAAGTTGTGTGCTGTGCGCCAGTCACACCAGATTTTTTTTAATTCAGGGGACCTCAAAACGTGTATATCCATCAAAATCTCGACATCAAAACATGAAACGAATACTTTATCTCTCTATATATTAACATATATGTATATAGATAGGTAAGAGAAAGTAATTAATCAATAGAAATTTCTAAAAAATAGATCTTATTAGATTAAAAAGAAAAAAACAAGTTTTTTCTATTTTTTAGACACCGTGTATTTAATATATCGAATGCAAACGGGAAGTATTTGTCTCTCTTTGTATGCATACTCCTATTACTCGACATACGAATATATATATCGTGGGTGTCCAATCCAAACAAGGCGGCTGAGCCTCGACGGCCGGGGCTCACCAACATTCACCTCTCTCTCTCTCTCTCTCTCACGTTCAATAAAATGAGCAAAACTTTGGCTGCTCGGTTTGTTAAGCTTTCAATTATCCCGAACAATTAATCTAATTACTAGTTAATGATTTTATATTGGTGAGTTTATAAAAAAAAAAATAAATAAATTGTTAGAGGAAATAGAAACGAGGGAGAGTGAAGAGTCATTGATTGTGGGATTTTTTTTTAGTTTAATACGAGTTTTCAGAAAACATGAAAAATTATGCTTGCAATTAGGGGCGGGGGGGAGGTAAAATTATCTCCCACTTTTTTATCCCAGACTTGAAATTTTTTTTTTTTTTTAATTTGTGGATCAGTTCAATAACTAGATTCTATAATATATTTCTTTCTTAGAAAGATGGGAAATAATTCATTAAATTTTACTTCCTCTTACCCTATATATGAAATATATAGAGAGAGAAAGTATTGTGATCGTGTCAAAAATTCGATGTCAAGATTTTTTTTGTATCAAATTTATTTGGTTAACAATTCTGTTTAGGCATTCACAAATACATTTTAAGAAATGAAAAATGAAAATGCGGCAAATTTTTTTTCTTTCAAAATATCATCTATATTAAATTTTCTTTTCTTTTATGGTCATTTTCGGCATCTGAGGCCATTCTGACGCATTCCCTATTTTTCTAATTGAATTAGTAGATAATAGAATATAAAAAAAAATTTTCATTGTTTGGAATAGAAAGCGATTCCTAAGCCCTAGCACAGGGGCCTGGCAACGGAGTAGAGCAACAGTCACCACAATAGTTGCTGTTAAGCAATGCCAAGCGCGGCGAAATCTGGGATTGGTGACCCCCAGAAATCAGCGTGTAGAACGTCCCCCGGTAGCCATCGGTATTATAAATTTAATATATGTGAAATTAAAACCCTAATGGCCTCTGCAGTCGAAAAGGGGGAATTAAAAAAAAAAAGCCCTAGCACAAGAAGCGAGACATACACCATGCTCTAGCCTCTAAATTAATAGAATTTAAGGTCAGAAGAATATGTGATGAATGTCGAAATAGATCCACAAAAATAACGAAACAAATTAGAAGATTTGAATATATTTTATTTGAATCGTACCCCCTAATTTATTGATATCCAAAGAATAAACTTTAAGTAAAAAAATTTTGTATACATTTTTGACGTACTTGAACCAGAGTTGTGTTGCAACTGTGAAACTCCAGATCCGTAATCCTGAGCTTTATTATTTAAGTATGTGTGAAATGTTTCAATTAATTAGACATTTGTAATTACACAAAAAAGTGGCTCGCTTACAGTGGTTCAACAAACGAAACGAATTTTGACATTGAATAGAAATTCATGGAATCAACGAGGGCCTTTCACATTTGGATAGATTCGACTCAATGTGAATGACTCTTGAAAGAAAATAATCCTGATTTTTTGAGAGAAATTCAAGAAAGGTCGTTGATTTAGTAAGGAATTGAGAACAAAAAAAAAAAACAAAAAAAAAATCGCGTAACCAGCCACAAAGGGAGTAGGGAGCAAAGACCAACCTAGAGCGCCTTCTTGCTCGAGGTAGAGCTTCTGTAGATGACTAAATACACCACTGTTTATTCTGTCCAAAATTTTTTAATTTAACTTTAATCAGAATCAGGACTTTAATAATAATGTTGAAATTTTAAAAATCCAGACATTTTGCTCATTTTTACTTACACTACCTATATATAGATAAAATATTGAATTCATGTCAAAAAATCTGTGACTGGCGCACAGCACACAACTTTCTCTTACCTTCGGTAATCGAAAGTTGTGTACTGTGCTTGTCTCACCAGATTTTTTGTGTCGACATGTATTTAGTTTCCGACAGTACGGTACATTCGATTTTCAAGATGTAAAATTTATAAGTATGGCAAAATATTTATATGTTGTTACCATGGCAACCATTTCTCCTATCTTTTCTATGTAGTACAGGAGTAAAGTGGTCTTCAGAAGATTTCAATCACAAAATAAGAATATACATTTTAAAGAGAATCTAAAAAATAATTGATTTTTGAATTTAAAAAAAAATCGTTGGAGCGAATTTTGAGAAAATCGAAAAAAACTGAAAAAGTGCATCAGTAAAGTACTAGTACTCTTTGGTCGATTATGTTCAAAAGCTTCGTGTCACGTCCCATGGGGGGGGCCTAACTTAAATATAAAATTTCAACCTCCTAGCTCTTTTCGTTCTTGAGATATTTTGTTCACAGACACACACACACACACACACACCACATATTTTTACAGCTTACGTTTCGGCCTTGGTCAAAGCCATCCTCGGATGACCTCTAACAGCTCCGAGGATGGCTTTGACCAAGGCCGAAACGTAAGCTGTTAAAATATATTTTTAAAGAAAAAATTCTGGCTTCGTTTTTTCCAACTTTCATTCCTGAAGAAAAATATTTTTCTCAAATCTTATTTTCACGCCCTAGGGGGTGCCTAACTTGAATATAAAATTTAAACCTCCTAGCTCAATTCCTTCATGCTTTAAATTGAACCCAAACAGACACACTGACAGACCATGTCGCGAAAACCATTTTTTTGGAGGGGACCTGAAAACGTGTAATGTGTAGTCTCGACATCGAATTTTTGACATATATCCAATTCTTTCTCTCTATATAAATGTATATTAACTTATACATATAGGTAAGAGAAAGTAAAAAATATGAGACAAGTCCTGCCTGGTGAATCAGCCATGATAATCGAATAGGTTATCTACTGTTATTTTTTTAACAGTATTTAGTGAGAGAAAATGAACAAAATATTATACTGTCTAAGAGATAGTAAAAATTCAAATCCGAATTGAGATTAGTTCTATATACAAAAAGATGCTGTAACTCACCCCAGTAAAATTCTAAGTGGGCTAATCATATCTTACTTTTCTACCTAATGAAAAAAAATCCCTACAAAATTCTGCAAGGGATTCGATGAGTCCCTAAGTTACCCAGTGTTATTATTATCTCTTTATGAGAGTTTCGAAATTCTCAAAAATTATTTCCGTCCCAGTAATAAGAAATTTTAGAATGACATTTCTACCCCACTATGCTATTTTTGCTAAATATTGAATATAAATTTTAATTCAAACGGAATGCACTTAGTTTTTAGTAAAAGTATTAAAAAACAATATCTTTGTGCATTAGAGGGGATGGGGCATTAATAACCCCCCTGGTTAATGCCTTCATACCTCCCCCCCCCTTTAAGAAAATGCGAGCGTTCACCGCGAAATTACTCTCAAAATAATTTGAATACGTTTATAAACAATTATTTTAATTTTAAACCCTTAATCCACCCCTGAGTATATTAAGGAAATTTGATTAACAAAAATATAGGTCAAATAGAAAGAATATAAGGGTAAATAATGGTGACTTGAGAAAAGATTTAAAAAATGCCCTCAGGCTTGGTGAAGTTGGTAGCGTGCCTACTTTCTATACCGAACGTCGAGGGTTCGGATCCCTGGCAGTCCGAAATGGATACCAAAGGGCTTAAATTGAAATGCCTGGACCCCCAATATGTATATTATTAATTAATAACGGGTATCATATAAAGTCTTATATGGCCTGAATTGCCGAAAAGACTCTGTGGATGTGTGTGTGAGTGTTGAGTGTGAATGAGAAAAAAGTGTGTGTTTAAAAAAAAAAACTAATTTTTTTCAATGACAACTACACTCCGTCTTCCCCTTTCAACAGCTTATATTCTCCCTCTACCCTTAGTGAAATACAAAATATTTAATTTCATATTCAAAAGAATCGTTTTTCGCAGTCAAATTATTTGTTTCTATCATTTTTTTTTCAACGATAAAATGCATAATAATTACCTTTAATAAGACGCTCAAGAGGGTGTGTTGGCTGACGGTGAGATCAAGGTGGGTTACACTATATTAATTATTCACTTTGATTCACTTTAAACACAAAAAAGAGCAGCGCCTACCAACAGGCCACGCTCTCGACTGAACGAGAGATTTGTCTCTCTCTCTTCTTTATAGGAATAAATAGATGGACATAGCAATTCCCTTTTTATTAAAAGTAAAAAAATACCTTTTGCTCTAATCTAACTATATTTAGAGCTGGAAAAGAATGTCAACAAGTGATTTGGAATATTCCAAGGCCTTTCTTAAATAATCAACCCTTCATCCCCCCTAATCAAAATAATAATCAACGCAATTTTTTAAACGATTTCTATTTATTTGGCTTCGATTTAGCTAAAATAAATTTAAAAAACATTTTTTTTACTTTTTGAACCCCTTATCCAATCCTAATAAATAAAATAACTAACAATGCTACCGCCTTCGGCGAGCTTCGCGCCTAGTCAAGAAAAAAATTAAAACCCTGAAAAACTTCCCAGGATCCGCCTTTGGGTTTTACACAGAGTATAATTTTCTTCTAAATTATTTTATTATTTTATTTATAAAACTAGCAATCATTTGGAAAATTGATATTGGTGGCCAATATTCGCGCCTCCCCCTTAGACTAGGGAGGCGCGCCTCACAGTTTGGAAAACGCTGATTTAAAGCATGAAGGAATGGAGCTACAAGGTTGAAATTTTATATTTAAGTTAGGTATCCCCTTGAGGCGTTTAAATAAGCTTTTGATCAAAATGGGCCAAAAAGTACTAGTACTTTACTGATGTACTTTTTCACTTTTTTTTCGATTTTCTCAAAAGCCGCTCTAACAATTTCCGATTGAATTATTTTTTAGATGCTCTTTCAATGGTATATTCTCATTTTGCTTTCAAAATTGTCTGAAGCACACTTTACTTTAGCTATTCATAGGAACGATAGGAGAAATGGTAATAAAATATAATAAATATAAATGTTTATAAGAGAAAGTTGTGTGCTGTGCGACCAGTCACACCTGATTTTTTTGAAGAAGAATTATGAAACATATGTACCAGAGAATCACTGTATTAAATGTACTATGCATGAATAATATAAACAGTTTCTTACATATTAATTCTAATATAGGTTCTGTTGAAGGTGGGTTTTAAAAAGAATTTCAGACCTCTTCCTTGATTTCTTAAGTTTACAACAAAAAAAGATTATTAAATAAGAAGAAAAAATTGATTTCCTTCTCCAACAAAATAAACTTTACTTAGACCTACACGAGCGACTGTCCCATCCATTCTTTTCTAAAATTCAATTATGATTTTTGATCTCTCTCTTTTTTTTTTCTTTCACTCACTCACTTTGAAATAATTCAAGATAAAAAAAAATGATGTTGTTGTTGTTGTTCATTTCGATTTTGTTCTTTTGTTCCGAAATCGTGGAGGAATGATCTCAGCGCACGTGACAGAATATATTGCCTTAGACAGGCGCATACCCATACAGATACACCAAAATGAAAATGATACGTTTCAAATCGATTAAAAAAAAAAGATGGATGGGGGATGGATATTTATTACAGTCAAATCAAAAAAAAAATTATTTCCTCCATCTTTTATGGACGGCCATTAAGAAAGTGATGGCGAACTTATTTACATGAATAAATAAAATTTTACGGTCTCTGTACATTTTACAAATTGATATTTTGTAATATCAGAGTAGGGAATATAAATAGACTTTGATAGTCAACAATATACCCTCTATTTAACGGACAAATAGAGGGCAAGGGTTATCTGTTAATGGAAATTCTATTAACCCCTGAGGTTGTATTTCAGTGTTTTTAATGTGATAAAATGACCTCTAACTCATATATTGAATAATAAAAAATAATTTTTATATAAATTTGAGTTATTTATTTTAATTTTTGCTCTGAGGCAATTTAAGTAACAATTCATACAACAAAGAGTAAAATGAATTATTAGTTTAAATAAACTTTATATAAGCTTAATTATATTCTCTATAGGCCCCTATATTACTTTCTCTTACCTATGTATATATGTAATATATATATAGAGAGAAAGTATTGGATTCATGTCAAAAATTCGATGTCGAGATTTTGATGGATCTTCACGTTTTGAGGTTCCCTGAATCCAAAAAAGTGGTTTTCGCGACATGGTCTGTCTGTGTGTCTGTGTGTGTGTGTGTGTGTCTGTGAACAAAATATCTCAAGCACGAAAAGAGCTAGGAAGTTGAAATTTTATATTTAAGTTAGGCACCCCCATGGGACGTGACACGAAGCTTTTGGACAAAATCGACCAAAGAGTACTAGTACTTTACTGATTCACTTTTTCAGTTTTTTCGATTTTCTCAAAATTTGCTCCAACGATTTTTTTTTAAATTCAAAAATCAATTATTTTTTAGATTCTCTATAAAATGTATATTCTCATTTTGTGATTGAAATCTTCTGAAGACCACTTTACTCTTGTACTCCATAGAAAAGATAGGAGAAATGGTTGCCATGGTATCAAAATATAAACATTTTGCCATACTTATAAATTTTACATCTTGAATTCAATTGTACCCTACTGTCGGAAACTAAATACATGTCGACACAAAAATCTGGTGTGACAAGCACAGTACACAACTTTCGATTACCGAAGGTAAGAGAAAGTTGTGTGCTGTGCGCCAGTCACACCAGATTTTATTAATATATCGTCCCATAAGAACGAACCAAGTTGTTCAAAGTCCATTTTTGAAAATTTTACAGCACGTTCATTTCTTTTTTAATTTTTCCATTGAACGAAACTGCTTCTAATGGAGTTATAATACTTTGGTTTTTAATCATTTTCTACTGAAATAAAATGCAATCTAAGCTTTCCTTAATATAAAGCAATGGAGTTAGAACAATATAAATTTTTTTTTTTTTTTTAATGAAGTTAAAACAACTTAGATCTTATGCGACGATATATAGGATTCATGTCAAAAATTCGATGTTCAAATTTTGGAGGAAATATATGTTGTAATTGAATATTTGATTATAGCTGTAGTAATGTAATCAAGATAATAAGGAATTTGTAAAACAAAACATCTTATGATTCTATTATTTTGTTATTTGTTTGTAGCTCCGATGATGGTTCAAACCCGAACCGAAACGTCAGCAAGTGATTAGAATTTTTATTAAAATCAAATGAAATAAATTTGGCTGAATTCTTCTTAGGATATTATTCCTTATTTTCTTGAAATATATGTTTTGAGGTCCCCTGAGTCCAAAAAAAAGGGTCCCGCAAAATGTCTGCCTATGAACAAAATATCTCAAGAACCAAAAGAGTTTGAAATTATATATTTGAGTTAGGTACCCCGCTGAAACGTATCGTAGCTTTGGAAAAAAATCCACCAAAAAGTACTAGTATTTAGCTGATGTACTTTTTCAGTTTTTTCGATTTTCTCAAAATTCGCTCTAAACATTTTGACTTCTTCTTCTTCTCTCCTCGCCTTGTTCCGCGATGCAGGGTCGGTGAACCTCACTCTTTCCCTCCAACCCTAAAATACATTTTTACGACAGGAAGAAATAGGACAGGCCGGCCCGTCGCACGGTCTGACGCCTATTGTAAAGAGGAAGGAAGAGACAGACATTTAAGAACTGAAGGAATGCCTGTCCCAGCTCGGGCAGCTCGTGGTCGCCATCCACGTACCCACAAAATGTGGGCCCCTGAGCAAGCTCTAAAGATTTTGACTAAAATTCATAAATCACAGAACACATCTTTCTTTTTATATTTTTATCTGAATTCAAGTACGGGAAATTTTACAAGTAATAAGTATAATAAGTAATTACATCTCTCTAACTGTGAGAAGAGGGTAAGTTGATTCGTGATCTAAAGCAAATAATAAGGAATGTTCTTTTTATATGGATTGAGTGGCGGAATAGCCATCAGTCAATAATAACATAAACTTAATAATTTAAAATAAATTGTAATTAATTCATTGAAGTAATATCTAGCTATTTCGAGGAGGACTGTATCAATTTTTCTCATTTGCCCAGGAATGATATAGACTGAATATGATCACCTAGTTATATTTATTTAAAAAAGTGTGTAAGAGTAAAAAATTTTTTTTTTACAAAAAAAAAAAAAAAAAAAATTAATAAGATGCTAATAATTCAGGCTTTTTGTTATTTAAATATTGTCATAAGGACGTTGAGTCAATTATAATAAAAATAAACGTTTTTTTTAAGAGAGAATAAAAATTTTTCAATTAATAATCTTCTTTTTGTCTTAAAGAAAAAAATAAAAGACCAAGACGACAGACAATTAAAATAAAAAATTTAACATGCTATAAATAAAGATAAGGAGGGTGGATGAATATAAAATTTAATTAAGAGAGATGGCGTTAGATATTTGCCTTACTAGTCTTTTATTTAACTGGTCAATGAAAATGGTTTGGGTGTTGGGAAAAATTTTGTCCGAAAAAAAAAGAAAAAGAAAATCAAGTGCGGGCGCATGCGCGTAAGGTGGTTTTGTACGAGCGCAAACGTTATTGGTATGTGTGACGGGAGCCCCGGCCTGACCCAGATAGGAGGTCCCGGCCGTAACCCAGTTAGCCCTGAAGGCGACGACGGAGCCCCGGGGCTGATGTCCTGTCCTCCTCGGGATCCGATCCTAAATCCTCGAGGGGATAACTTCACCCCCTTCTACTTTCGGGGAGAATCATTTATCAATGCTAGTTAATCAATTTCTAAGTTAGGTGGCAATTCCAGTTGTATTTATTCTACGGAAAAATTCTAACAGGTAAACTATTGGTATTATACTAATAGTGTTAGTATCAAAATATTTAAATTAATCGATTAATTTTGTATATAATTTGTAAGATAGTTTCTAAATAAACTTAAAAAAAAAAAAAAATAGAAAATAATAATTCCAATTCAGAAAAAGCAATGAGGCCATTGAACTATTACGTAAGCAATTCTTTTTGGATGTTTTGGACACTCTGTAATAATAATATTATTAACCCTCAATGTTTATGTAAGCATCTAATTTTTTTAAGGAACCGTTTTTTTATTGGTTTTTTAAGCTTTATAAACCCCTATCTCCCTGTCAGCAAAAGTAAGCAAACAAGATACACCCATCCTACTCTACCCCCTTAAAGATCCTTTCGTAATACTTAAATGGTTTTTAAATTTCGTTTTTAAATACCAGTTTTTTATTTGCCATGAATTTTTAAGAAAAAAAAATATTTGAAGTTTGGCTTGGTTATATTTTTCTAATCTTTGTTAATTAAATAAAATAAAATTTTTTTATAAAATTGAAAAAAAAAAAGAATTTGAAGAGCAATTTATTATTAAAGTGATGCATATCAGGTATTAATAAAAAATCATTTTAATTCAAGATGAAATATTTACGATAAAAATTAGGCTATTTAAAAAAAAAAGTATCAGTCACAGAAAACAAAATGTTTTAACTTTTTGAATTCCCCACCCACCCCGTGGCCGAAAAGGTAAGAAATATTATTTCAAAAACAAGTTATATTTATAGAGGATAGAAATGAGAGATGCAGCTAAGATTATTTCTTTATTTAATTCACACAGCTGACGTTTCGTTTCCGTGTTTGAACCATCCTCAGAGATGGCGAAAAGTCAATAGTGTAATAGTGGGAATTTAATTCATTGTTAAACAACTCATTTAATGTACCTGGTCATCTTATATTGTGTATATATTTATTATATAAGAGTTGTTCAACAATCCACTATGATACTTTCATAATTAATTTTCACCAGCTCTGAAGATGGTTCAAACACGGAATCGAAACGTCAGCTGTGTGAATTAAATAAATAAAGAAATAACCTTAGCTGCATCTATCATTTCTACCCTCTTAGAAATATTAATAATCTAATAGCCATAGAAAGGACAGTGGGTTCAGACCCCAGGCAGTTAGGTGAATATTTATTTAAATCATTTGATACCTCATAGGCGTAGCCGGGGGGGGGTGGGATAATACAAATTATATTTCATATAGGCTAAGAGAAAGTAAAATATAATAATTTATTCTAGCTAAAAAAAAAACCAAAATGAAAATAAAATAATCTTAAATTTTAAATGTTTGAAAAAATTTTTACCCCCACCAAAAGTTTCTGGCTTCGCCTAAGTGATACCTAATGGTATAATTAAATGTGCCTGGACTCCAATTAGCGTTGCCACCGTATAATAAAGTATAGTACATTATTTCGGATTATAATATATACTTAAAAGTCTTTTTGAATTTTGTGATGGAGTCCTGAAGGCAAAATCAATGTTTTTAATAAAAATAAAAAAATCTCGACATCGAAGTTTTGACATGATTGCCTATATATTTCATATATAAGGTAATAGAAAGTAAAAATAATCTACGTGAGTAGAATTAAAAATAATTTTTTGAATTCTAACATTCTCAAAAATCGACTTTTTTTATTTTCTCTACTCTGACAAATCCTTTTTGAAACAAAAATGATAAAAAGAAGGCATAATTACTTTGGGGAATATAAAACATAAAAAATGTTTTGATTATTTAATCGAAAATTCAATAAATGAAAAGGAAATTTAAAAAACATTAAACAATTTTTTGCTTGTAGTTGAATGACACGAGCAAAAAAATGCAATATTAACAAGCTCGTCAATGGCGGCCTCATTTTATGCTCAAAGTTTTGGAATGTATCTGCTACAACGATTAATCTTTTTTTTTTATGGAAATTAAAAAAATCCTGTGTGCTTGTTAGTCATCTTTTAAAGATTCAAGATGTTTTTATTTAAATTTATTGAATAGGTGGCTTTAAATGGTACATTTTTATTTAAATTTCTAATGAATAACTAATTTAAACAATTAAATTTTATATAAATCAAGTTTTAAGTTAAAATTATGAGGAAATTAAGCTATTCTAATTTATATTCATTTTCATATTTAGTAGATTTGTTTTATTTATTCATCATCATTTAAAATTGGAGAGATTCCATCTTGTAGAATAATACAAAGATGACTAACTGGTCTATTTTTGAATTCAATTGGAAGTTCCATTATAACAAATTAGAGTTAATTTTATTCACTTTATTTATAGTATTATTTGTAAAAGGATAAAAATTTTATCCTTTTCAAAAAAATGTTAAATCGATATAGATGTTTACGCAAACCCTTCTCAGCCCAAGATTACACCAGTGTTTATTAATATAAAACATTAATTTTAAGTTAAAGGTGGATGTTGTTTAACTTTAATCATTTTAAAAACTACTCAGGTAGATGTAAGCAGCCAGCAAAGAATAAAAACTTTATTTAAAAATCATCGAAGTTTCTGGATCGCATCTTCAGGACGATAAATAATTGATCGTCCTGAACATTTAGGACGATAAGTAATTGATCGTCCTGAACAAGACTTATTTAATTTATATACGATTTAAACCTGGGGTGATGTTTCGGTCACCATCTTCAGAATCAAGTTAGCGTCAAAATATA
>JAKCPI010010840.1:0-15254 GCA_023213315.1 Euborellia annulipes
AAAAAGGTAACTACAACTTATTGTACTCGTTACTTTCAAAGATAGATTGGTCTCTATTGTACCTGGAAAAGGATATTGATAAAGCTGTTGATCTTTTCTACTCTAATTTTAATACTTCTCTTAGAAACAGTATTCCAGTTAAGCGTGAGATAATTTCTTCTTACCCTCCCTGGTATAATCGATCCATAATTCAGAAAATAAAATTAAAACACAAATGTCATACCAAATACAAAAGAAGTGGTAGTATTGAGGATCGGCAGCTTTTTCATAAGCTAAGAGGAGAGATTCATTGTGAAAATAAAATATTGTATAAAAAATATATTCACCAAATTGAAAAAAATATAAATCTAAATCCTAACTCATTTTGGAGTTATATAAATAAAAAAAACTAGTAATAACGTAACTGATTATTTTGTGATTAATGGAAATAATACTTCTAACTCTAAAACTGTATGTGAAGAATTTTCAACTTATTTTGCTTCTGTATTTAATAACAACAATAATGCCGATCCCAATATAGATTATATGCTAGCCAATTTCAAGTATACTTGCAATGATGTTTTAAATATTAGAGAAATATCAGTGCATGATATTGAGGTGGCTATAAAAAATTTAAAACCGAAAAAGTCTCTTGGTCCTGATGGCATCCCATCATATATACTAAAAGGTTGCTCGGAAATTTTAATCGAGCCCTTGTACTATATTTTAAATTTATCTTTAAAATCTAAAAAATTTCCTGATGCTTGGAAAACGTCTAAGATTTCTCCTGTTTTTAAGAAGGGAGACCGGAGGGTGGTTGATAATTATAGACCTATTGCTCTCCTGTCTCCCTTTGCGAAGATATTTGAGTCCATTTTATACAGATACATGATGCATCATGTCTTAAAATATATTTCCGAGTACCAGCATGGATTTGTCCCGAAAAGGTCTGTGATAACAAATCTTTGTTGCTATACTGAGTATCTGACTTCCTCATTGGATCAGGGCCATCAGATTGATTCGGTTTATATGGATGTTTCGAAGGCTTTTGATAAGGTCAATCATAAATTATTAATTCTTAAGCTCAAACATTACGGAATCTCTGAATCTTTATGTGACCTTTTATATTCTTATTTATATAAAAGAAAGCAATATGTAACATTTAAAAATGAAATATCGTCGGAATATGTTGCCTATTCTGGGGTTCCCCAGGGGTCCAACCTCGGCCCTTTATTATTTATTATTTTTATAAATGATGTTTCTAATATTATAAAAAATTCAAATTTTTTACTTTATGCTGACGATTTAAAAATGTATACTGTAATTAATAATGTTTCTGACTGTGTCAATTTGCAGGATGATATAAATTCAGTTCATGAATGGTGTCTTGTAAATGATATGGCATTGAATACTGACAAATGCTCTATTATTACTTTTTCAAAAAAAAGAAAAAATAACAATATTGTCTATAATTATTATATTGAATCAAGTGAATTGTTAAGTAATCATTTTGTGAAGGATCTTGGTGTTACCTTTGATTCTGAATTAACTTTTAATATTCACACCCAGACTATTGTAAATAAAGCATATAAAATGCTTGGTTTTATAAAAAGAAATACCACACATTTTGTGGAAAAAAAGACAATATTAAGGTTGTATTATTCACTGGTCAGATCACAGCTTGAGTATGCGCCTGTGATATGGTTCCCATCAACAAATCTTCAAACCGATCTGATTGAAGGTGTTCAAAAAAAATTTTTAAAGTATTTGTTTTTTAAGGAAGTTGGGCTCTCTGGTGCAATGGTTCCTTATAATGAACTATTAAATCTCTTTTATTTAAAGAGCCTTCTTGAAAGAAGGAGGGATGTACTTATTAAGAATATTGAGGATCTTCTGGGAGATCGTTGGGACTGTTGCGATTTACTTGCCAAGGTGGGCTTCAGAGTCCCGGCGTTTTCCCTGAGGTCCAGTTCCTTGTTTTACCTAGAAAGAGCACGAACTAGGGTATTGGAAAAATCTCCTATATTTAGGATGTGCTCTGAATATGCCAGAAGAGAGTCCAGCCTCCTTCACAATTGAAATTGTAAACATTAAAATATTATACTGTAAATTATTCTGTATTCCTGATCTCTCTGTAATTGGAGTTAACAACCTCTGTTGAGAGATTCTATTTCATTAAAAATTAAAAAAATTTCATTAATTTTAATTGTATCATAATTGTTTTTTATATGGTCTATGAGTCGTAGGTAGTAAGGGATGGGCAAAATCCTTTAAAAAGAATTCGAGATCCGATCCGCAGATCCAGGCGATCCGGACGATCCGATCAAGCTGCTGCAAAAGGATTAGCAATTCAATCGGGGGATCTGACAAACTCGGAAGATCCGATCCCCTAATCATATCCGATTTAGAAAAACGATCACAGTTCAAAACCAGATCCGCGATCTGAAAATCCGATCCGGACTTGATTTTTAGGCGTTTCGATGAATCAAAAGGATATACGTTTATTAAAAAGTAAAAAAATTTTAAAGGATTGCTAATCCTTCGAAAAAAGATAGCGATACAATCCTAGATCCAGAGAGCAAAACTGATTTCGACCCAGGACCTTGTACGTAGTACAGTGGTCGAGTACTAGCCTCGTGTACAAAAAATTACCCCAAAGTCAGGGGCCACCAATTGAAATAAATAGATACAGGGATGAAATGGACTCGCAGCTGTCGAAAAAGACATAAAAAAAAAAAAAAATTTGAGAAAGATGGCATTAAAAAATTATTTTTAAGAAAAGCTCCTTTCCTATATTAAAATTTATTACCCCCACCAATAGGCAGGTTACGAGCTTTTCTTTAGAACAATTTTAAATCTAGAATATATTAATATTTCAGACAGGATATTATTCCCTTTCAGAATATGGGAATAAAATTAATTTTTATTATATTTTGGAATGTTTTGTAAACATTCTCCTGATCAAGACAATGCAGAGGCGGCTCTCCATGTCTATAGATGGGTTGTTTGTGTCTGCCTGGGCATTCTTAAATTTTTTCAAAGCAATTTTGAGCCACCTTCGCGGTCTGAAGCCAGCAGCAGACTTGATTTATAAATGCTCTAAACGGGTATTCCGGTAGCCCTGTCTGGTTTGACCTGAAGGCTTGAGAGAGCTAATTAGGCGCCCATTGCTCCCAAATGGGCAATGGCCACGTGGGCCCCATCAACAACACCTTCTACAGAGACAACAACAAAAAAAAGGAGAGAGAGAATGGATTTGCATTCAAGTTAGAGAAACAACTTGCCCTCTGGGGAACAAACCATTTTTTGTCTTAATAATCTTCTTCAATTAAATTAAATTAATGATTTTAATTGCTATAAAAATTTATTTAAGTGTTTTTATATGTATCGATGAGACTCGGAAATCTTTATTAAGATATAGTATTATTAATATACATAAATAAATATTTCCTGCAGGTTACTCTTTCCACTAAAAAATAAATGCGGAGAAAAAAGTCATTAAAGATGAGAACAAGTCAGGTAAAATATAAAGATTGGGTAATATTATTTTATTTTGAAGAAAATATAGTCAAGCCGAGTCAAAATGATCGAGGGATACACACACCAGCACCAGGGACACACACAGTAGATCGAAAGTGACCAGAAGAAAAATGTATGTCCCTGGTGTGGGCGTGTATATCCCTGTGTGTCCCTAAAGGTTCACTATGCAGTCTGCTGCTAGCGTGAGGATCCCTCGATCATTTTTAATCATTTTTACTCTAGATATCCCTTCATTTTTGCAAAATTTGAAGCTCCATAAAACCACTGAAAGAAATTTAAGATTTTTTTTTTGAACAATGGCAGTCAAGAAGGACTGTATAGAAAACAATGAAACTCCCAAAGACGTTTCGGTCCAAATTTATTCGACCACCATCAGGCAATCGGGAGTTGTCATATGTAAATATACTGGTACATTAATATATTTATTCATGTTGGTTTAGACTTGTTAATAATTTATTTTTCTTTTATGACTCTCGATTGAAACCAATAAATTATACAATTCCAATATTGTAGATGGCAGGGTCGTAGCCAAGGAGGGATTAAATCCTTCTCCCTCCCAGAAATCTCAAAAAAAAAAAAGAAAAAAAAAAAAAGTAAAATATAAGAGAAACAAAAGTGTTAAAATTTTAAATGACATTAGAAATTGTAAAAAAAATTGTATATACTTAAAAAATGTATTCCATGGAGAAGGAGGGGAGGGGCAAATTCAAATAATAATAATAATTATGATTGATTTGTTTCTATTCTATTTATCTGCCTGGAAGATGGTAAATGGTATTTATTAGGAATCAAAAATTAAATATGCCTACAAGATATAATTTTTTTTATCATCTTTGGTAGGCAACATCTTGGGTAAATAAACCGGTAATTTGGACCTTCAAGGACCAAATACTGTATAAATTAACAACAACAGTTGGTATTTACTTAAATTAACTATTTTAAATAAATTATATCGTTCAGGATGGAATCAAGAAAAAAAATTTTAACTCTACAAGATTGAGCAATTAATAAATTTCTTTTTACCGATATTATTTCTTAATCAAATTTTATTAATATTACTTGATTTTAGTATCTAATTAAAGTTAAAGAAAAATTAACGCTATTTAGCTTTGTTGAAATAAGGACTTGACAATCTTGTTTTCTTCCTTTTAGTTTTTAATTTAATTCATATAAAAAGCAATCCAGGTATGGCTTTAATTTATTTCATCTAATAATGATGTTAATGACTTTATTAAAAAGCCATTTTTCTAAGAGAGATCTGTCGATGGGTCCGAAAGTAATTAAGAGAGTCAACTAAGGATTAACAAGTGTATTAATTATCTCCATGTAAACAAGCAAGGAAGTATATTTTTATTTGATATGTTATTTAGAAAGTGCGAGTGAGGCCTTTCAAAAACGAAAAGTAAAATTAAAATTCTAAGACGATGACAGGTTCGGTTAATTTAGCAGCGAAACCTTTTATGAAGAATATTACTATTTAACTAACGTTAAATCAAGAAAAGAGAGTCCGGATTGGGACAAGGTCTTTTGTGCCCTGGGGGATCAACATCGAAAACAAGAACAAGATTGTGTAGATATCAGCCAGTAATTAAGTCCGGTGTGCAAATGCAATTTAAAAAAAAATAAAAAATAAAAACATCTGAGATTTGTCTGTCATTCAGAGTGATATCACCGCGCACCATCACAAAATTGAGTGATTTTATTAGCCAAGGGAGTGTTTCCGACCTTGCTATCAATTATATAAAAGTATAATAAAATGAGAAAAATTGTATCATTATAAAAAAAAGTAAAAAAATGTTAGTGAGAAATGATGTATTTGATTGATGCTGAAGGAAATTAAAATGAAAATATTTTTAAAGTGCAAACATTCTATGATTCATTTATAATAATAATAATATAATTAGTATGAAAAAAAAAACTAAAGTTAATTTTTGTCCTACTCAAGGCTATCGACAGAAGGAGGGGGGATAAATCTCCGAAGCTTATGGGGGTGCATGGTCACCGACTCTACAATAAAATCGTTAAATTAAAAGGGAGACGAAATTTCGGCATCGGAGGCCATTTAGACCCTATTTATTTCAATGGATTAGTATCCAATTCATTTGAAATAAATTTTGTCGCTCCTTACGGGATGCGAACCCGCCCATCCTTGGTACAGTGAGCGCCACAATTAAGTCCCCACCTGATAGCTTTAGCCTTAAGTATATGGTATAGAATATGGTAAATGTTGAAATTATTTTAAATTTTAAAGGTAAAATAAAATCTGTGCCAGATTTTACGTTTTACCTTTTCGGTCATTAAAATTATTTCACTTTACACCATATATTATACCATATACTTAAGGCTAAAGCTATCAGGTGGAAACTTAATTGTGGCGCTAACTGTACAAATGGCCAATACGCTAACCACTTTTTATATTTTGGAGGTTTACTTCTTTTAAATTCTTAAGTGGGAGTTGACGATAATTAAACAAAGTATTGTACTTTATTATACCGGAATTTTATTGCCAGATAAGAATGTGCACACAACAGTTGTCTGGCATTAAAGCTCCTGTATAATAAAGGACAATACTTTGTTTAATTATCGTCAACTCCATCTTACGAAATTAAAAGGCGTTAAAAACTTACAAATATAAAAATTAATAAAATTGTTCATGAAAAACAATATTTGAAAAGATATTTTCAAGAATTTTTTGCCTCAGAAGAGCTCATTAAAAAATAGAATATTTCCTTTCTGAAACGCATAAAACCCTTTTGAGTTTAACATTTTTTTAGAGGGAAAAGGGGACTCAAGACTCTCGACGGCCCTGGTTCTTTTAATAAAATGCCAATATCTACAAGCCAGGGGGGGGGGGGGGGGGGGGGTTATAGCCTTTCCATAATCCAATTCCCTATTTATATTATCGCTTGCAGAATTTTGATTTGAGTTTGTGTAAATTGAGTTTTAAATTAGTCTATATTTTAACGTAAAGAAAAAAAAATCTGGTGTAAATTAACGCACAACAGACAACTTTCTCTTAACTTTGGTAATCGAAAGTTGTTTACTTCAAACATTTTACTGATATAGCTTACTTTTTAAAGGGCATGTAAAAAATAACTGAATTTTTAAATTTAATCAAAATCGTTAGAGCCGTTTTTTAGAAATTTGGAAAAAAAAGTGAAAAACTACTTGAGTAAAGTATATACTAGTACTTTTTGGCCAATTTTTTCAAAAGCTCGGGAGAAAAAAGTGGTTCCCACTTTTTTTGGACTCAGTCGAATGTTAGACATGATTGCAATACTTTCTCACTATATATTACATATATAGGTAAAAGAAAGTAAAAATTATTTGCCTGATGGAGAATTATTATTCTCATATAAATAAAAGAAGAAATATATTATAGGTGAATAGGGCGGCAAAAATAGCTGAAAAATACGATCCATAGAATTAAGTGAAAAAAAAAAATATATATGCAAGTATAACGAGCTGTGTATTTTCCCTTTGAGTAGAATAGTAATTAAAATGTAATATGTTAACTAAATAATGAGAATACTTATTTAAAATAGGAAAACAAAAAAGAATTTAACGATATTGTTTATGTATTAGGCTATAATATTACCCCTTGCATAGTTATTATCTATTTGTTCCTATATTTTTTAAAATATCATTATTTATTATAATTATTAGTTTTGAATATATTTAAACAATAAGTAGGCGGAGCCTCTTAAAAAAAAATGTGTTCCGTTTAAAAAGAGTGTTCTTAATTATATAAAATTTGTAAATAATGCCCCCTGGGGGTTATTACAAATTTCTTAGTCGATTGACATGTGAATTTCTGTCATAAGATTTATGACATTTCAATTTCCATCAATTATTTTTAGTTTGCGGATTAATTAATAGAAAAACGAGACCACCAGGATCGCTGGAGTTGAGCAATATTTAGAAATAACAGACCAAAGAGAAAATGATGATTGATTTATATTTTATCCAATAAAAACAATACTTTCTCTCTATATATATTTCATATATTGGGTAAGAGAAAGTAATGAAATATTCTCAGGGATAATAGTTGGTATTATTCCTCCTTTCCTTATTTCACAATCTCACTTAACCTTTTGGTTTGTATCTCTCCTGTTGGTTTAACGTTTCCTTAATCAAAACATTATGAATAATATTAAGTTTTAATATTATTTAATTAAAAACGCCTCTTAACTTCTTTGGAGCAAACTCAAAATTAATAATTTTTTTTAATATTATATCCGTAACTTGTTATATAAGGGACTTAAATTTCCACTCAGGGGCTAGGCTCACTTCTTGTGAGTACGTGACCACGAGTTACCCGAACTGGGATTAGCTGCATTTCTTTGGCTCCTTCTACTCTCACCCACTCTAGGTGACGGGTCTATTTATTTTTTATTTTGTCTCTCGGCCTATTATAAAATAAAAGTGCCGACTTCGTATACTTCAGAATTAAGTCTAGAGAAGTGGAAGCGCAGAGATCCATAAATAAAACACTAGATTCTCTGTGAATATTCAGACGATTCGGGTAAAATTTATTCACTCATCCCCAGTGAACAATTCAATTGAGAGAGAGAGAGATAAGTCTCGATAATTATACATAGTTGATATTATTAATATATAAGTTACTACTATATATTTTATTCTATTTAGTTTAATAATATCTCCTGTTAAGCATCAGAGTGGCGAAAGTCGGTTAATTCAATTTTTGAGTTCAGCCTACGAAACGTTGTTAAAACGTCTTCTCTTTTGAGTGCCAAAGTGGCGAAAAGATATTTCTATTCTTGGCTATTGATTGTGGCCTATTCATTTGTTGTCCGGCTACTTAAATGTGTAGGTTTATGAAACTTCTTTTTTTCTTTTTATCACACTCACACACAAACTCACACAGTCTTTTCGGCTACTTAGACCATTTAAGACTTTGACGATAACCGTTATTACGAAAATATATCTATTGGAGGTCCAGGCATTCTTATTTAAGTCATTTGGTATCCAAATGCCTTAAATAAAATCATCGGACTGCCTGGGGTCCGAACCCGCGACGTTCGGTATAGAAGGTAGGCACGCTACCCACTAGACCAAGCCCGTAGGCTTTATAAAACTTGCAAACGTCTTTTCTTGAAGTGTTCAATTTTTGACTCACACTCTCAGCAGGCGATATGACGATATACAGTTTTAAAAAACTTTTAAAATAGGCCTATTTTATATTCATAGAACCAGATACAATCCAGTTTGATTAAGCTATTTGCGAATCAGTTTAAGATGAATTAGACTTGTAGAAAGTTTAATTTATTAAACAGAATGTAAAAAATTAATTTGTAAAATTTGGATAGAAATGATTAGGTTTTGGATAAATGGGAGTGATGGGTAGCCTCAGAGAAGTCGAATATTGTTAAAAGAATCACAGACCATTAACGACAAGTGTTGGTAAAAAAAAAAATCAGATTTTAGTGAAAAGGCGTGTACCATATTTGCGGAGCTTTGAACTAAAGTTTAATTAAAAAAAAAAAAAAAAAAAAAAAAAAAAAAAAAACAATCGTAATAAAACGGCTTTGCCAAGTTGGGATGGTCTGATTTCCAGGCAATTGACAGACAGACAGCCTGGGCCTGGGTCGTATGTCCTGTATTCCGCAAGCGATCCTGAGCAGAGAGAGAGAGAGAGAGAGAGAGCGGCAACGGAGCGAGACCAGAAAGACTGAATGGTCCCCTTTCATGACCCACACGGACATATGTCCGCCGACGGGTAATTTGATAAGCAAAGCCAGGCTTTATTAATGGTCCATATTCCAGCAAGATATGTTATGTACTCACTCGCTGAGATGCGTCATCGCCGACGCCGACAGCAACACCTCACAAGAATCACTGATGTAATATTCTATTTTAAAAAAACAACATATCGGTGTGTTTATCTATCTAATAACAAATTTCTTTTATTCTTTATTTGCAACGACAAGAGATAGTTTATGATTTAAAAGGAAGTTGAAATGAATGTAATGAAATATAGAAAGGTGATTTTAAAGCTTTTGAATTCATACATAACCTTTATGCTGGAATAAATTCTTAAACTTTAATAATACAAATCTTGTATGACAACATCAGTAAGTTGCCATTGCATTTTATAAAAATTGCGTCACGTTAAAAGTATTATGGTGAACATTTGAAAATTTCATTTTGTAGGAAAAAAAGACTGGTCGCAGAGCACACAACTTTCTCTTACTTTCGAAAGGTGTGTTATGTGCTTGGCCCACCAGATTTTTTGTGTCGGCATTTAGTTTCAGCCGATATATTAAAATTCAAGATGTAAAATTGATAAACCTTGGGAAAATATATATTATATTACTACCACCCATTTCTTCAATCTTTACTATGAAGTACAAGAGTAAGGTGTGCTTCAAAAGATTTCAAGGGCGAAATGAGAATATACATTTTAAAGAGCATCCAAATATGAATTTTGATCAAAATCGTTGGAGCAAAATCTAGTACTCTTTGGTCGATTTTTTCGTTCGTGTCACGTGCCAGAGGGGTGGCTTACTTAAATATAAAATTTCAAACTCCTTCTTGAGATATTTGGTTCAAAGACACACAGACAGACAAATTTTACGAAACTCATTTTTTGGATTCAGGGGACCTCAAAACGTGAATATCCATCAAAATCTCGACATTGAATTTTTGATATGCATCCAATACTATATAGGTCAACATATATAGGTAAGAGAAAGTAATAGACAGGTGTGATTGCCGTCCCCTGAGACTAGATTATAGGAAAGTCCCGTGCCATCTTTCTTTTTTATATGCAATTCAATTTACATTATAAAGAAACTTTTTAATACGAATTTGTTGTTGCATTATCCAAGATATAATGTAGACTATTATAAAATAAATTCTTATTTACTAAGGCGTAAAAACAGGATTAATGTAATAGAAAATAAAAGATCTTCGATGCCTTGCTTTATATTATAAAAAAAAAAAAAAAAAGCGAAAACCTGTTTGCTAAAACGGGGCATAAAATTCATCCCAGTTCACAATATAATTAATTAAACAACAATAACAAAATAGATCTAGCTATAATCATAAATTATTGATCATCAGGTAATAAGTGCCAAAATGAATAAGTCCAGTATCGAAATTCTTGAATGGAAGCTTAATTGTTTAGATTTATATTACAATTACTTTTGTATAAACGTTGACACGAATCTCTATATAAAAAAAAAAACTTATTTTTTCTAGTTTTGATTCCAATCAAAGGAATAATCTAAATGATTTAGTTCTCATCTATTTCTTAATATCTCCAAATAATTAATAATAACAATAATATTAATATATGGAAGGAGCAGAGAGCCAGGTAATTAGTCACCACAAAATAAAACTCTCTGTGTAAGAAACAGTTTCGGCTTTAATTAAATAGCGCCATCATCAGTCCACTGATCGAAAGTATGAACTCAAATGACAAAGCATTGAGTTATATTGTGGAGTTGTCAGTAGGTGTGTATTTATACATAAATTATTTGTATAAAATAGAAAGCAATGCTATCACTTTGTATATGATGCGTCAAGTTTGAGACACGAAATTGTTTGGTACAGTGAGCGCCACAATTAAGCCCCCATCTGATAGCTAGAGTTTTAAATATATTGTATAGTATATGGTGTATAGTAAAATAATTTTATTGACTGAAAAGGTATTTAAAACGTAAAATCTGACAGATGATTTTATTTTACCTTTTAAAATTATTTCACCATATACCATATACTTAAGGTTCTAGCTATCAGGTGGAGACTTAATTGTGGCGCTCACTTTATTTAGCCCCTTTATTTTTTCAAATCTCTCCAGAATATTTTATTATATCTTGTAATTTTGATTTCCCGCCTCTCAACTGAACACTGCTCCTGTCAGCAGACAACTACCAGCTGACTTCTGTCGAAATTTGAACCAGCTAGGTCTTTTAGTTTTTGTTTGACATCCATTAATAGCAGACTACCTCGTGATTTGAGAAGAAAATAGAAAAAACTGAATTTTCAGTTTCCATGGCAAAAATCCATGAATTGGGATACGAATTACTCCCTCATCCGCCCTATTCTCCGGATTTAAACCCGAGTGACTATTTCTTGTTTCCAAACCTGAAAAAATGGCTCGGCGGAAAGAGATTTGATTCCAACGATGATTTTGACGCCCTCGACAAATCTTATTTTTTGGAAGGGATAAAAAAATTGGAGAAACATTGGACAAAGTGTATAGAACTCAAAGTAGCCTACGTTGAAAAATAAAATAATTTTTTATCCAAAAACCTGTTTTTATTCAAAAATTCACGGACTTATTGACCTGCTCTCGTAATATAGCCTCAGAGAGGTCATATATAATTTCTATATATTATTGTAGTTCTATTGAATAAAAGCAAATCGTTCATTTGATCTGGTCATCAAAAATTTTAAAAGCATCATCATCATTAAAAAAAAAAGTGAAGGAAATAAATCTTATATTATCTCTATCAAATGAAGTATTTAAAATATTTCTTCTTCTCTTTTGATAATTATTTTAGTGAGTGAATAATTAGATAAAATAAATATTAATTTTGAGTTTGTTTTTCTATGATCAGAGAGAGATACGCATGCCTATATATACAATTGCTTTAGAAAAAGAGAGAGAGAGAGAGAGAGAAGAGAGAGACCTGTTTTTCTTTTCATTCATTAGTGGAGGCTTTTAGCTACTGTCGGGTTTGAATTCATTTGTTTAATGATCATATTTCATAATCAACATATTTGCTCTGGACAGATTTCCTCTAAAGATAATTGAATCATTTATTAAAATATCCGCTACTAACTGGTGGTGGTCGCGAAGTAAGAAGGAAGGACAAGTAAAAAAATATATATCAGGTTGGGAATTAATTGGCTGCGATCTCGATCATTTATAATTGATAAAAGAGAAAGCAGGTCTTTAGGGACTAAAAGAAAGAGAACTCCTCCCTCCCTTTTAGTATGTTTAAATAAACGAAGATGGACAATTATGAATCCCCTCTACGGGGGTTTTTATGAACACCTATGGGAGTGTTGAATTAGTTCAATTGTAGGATGTTTACCTTTAATGAAGTTAAGTATAAAAAAAAAAAGAAAGCCCTCAGGCCTTGGTGTAGTTGCTAGCGTGCTAGCCTTCTATACCAAGGGTTCGAACACCAGGCAGTCCGATGATTTTATTTAAGACATCTGGATACCAAATTGCTTAAATAAATATGCGTGGACCTCAAATATATATATTATTAAAATACAAATATCATTAAAGTCTTATATGGCCTGATTTGCCGAAAAGACTGTCTGTATGTGTGGGGAAAAAAGTGTGAGTGTTAAAAAAAAAATAAATAAATAAATAAAAATAAAAGAAAATAATTTTGATTGTTACATATTCTAGTAGGTTATAAGTGAAGATAAATTTTTTCGCTTTGAGTTGCGTGATTTCCTAGATCTCAGAAGCAAATTCAAACCTCTAGGACATCCACTGTCCAGATCTGAGGACCAGCAGCTTCTAAAACAACCCATCTCCACGGTTACCTCCTAATCCCACTCTCTTAGAAATGGCTACAAAAGGAGAGGCGAAACGTAGAGTATATCAACAATCAACGAGGCTCAACACGAAAAAATTTATGTAACAGGGTGATGTATGGCTGTAGTGTAGATGTTGAAAGAGAGAAAAAACAAATAGAAAATGCAGACTATTTAGTTTCTTTATTGAGATTCAGCCCACGGCTAAGATTTCGGTACTCAAATTGGAGGTAAAAATATACAGTCAATGAAGATAAAAACAATTTACAAACATTTGTGTATATTTACAATTATAATAATTGTTAAGTAATTTTTATATATATTTAAAAAAAAAAAAAAAAAAAACATCGCCTGCTGAGAATGCTGAGTGGCGAAAGCCAGAAATTGAACAATTCGAGAAAAATATTTTTACCACTTGTGCACTCAAAAAAGAAGACGTTTTAACAACGTTGTGTAGGCTGAACTCGAAAATTAAATTTTCGAACTTTCGCCACTATGATTCTCAGCAGGCAACAATATATGCTTTTTTTTGACACATCCCAGGCATTGTTTTCTGTTTTTTATATAAATCACTTAATAACTATTCAGGTCTATTCTCTAAAAACAGACGTTAAAATTTAAAATAAACAAATGGGTGTTAAAAAGTAATGTAAAAACAATAAGTGTTAAAAAATGCTATTTTTTAAATAAAGCTTTAAACGACGTTAACATGTTGCTTTTCTTTCAAAGCTATCAAAATCATAACCTTACTTTCTAGGTTAAGGACGCCAGTTTTATTTTAAACACGACGTTAAAATATTAAAGGCACCTCCCAGACATGGCATTAATTTTTAACACTATTTACTAAATGTTAACGCTTTAAAGTTTTTGTTTGCAGAATAGCTATTTGAGGCAAGGAAGTGATTTTGAATAACATTTTTTAACGCTGATTGTTTTTACATTACTTTTTAACACCTCTTTGTTTATTTTAAATTTTAACGTCTGTTTTTAGAGAATAGACCTGATTGTGATTATAAATATACATAAAATCTTGTAAATTGTTTTGATCTTCAATGAATGTATATTTTTATCTCTGATGATGGTCCAAACTTAGGATCGAAACGGACGTGGGCAGAATTTCAAAAAAGAAACTTAAATGGCTGAAAAAATTTATCTTCATATACACCCAGTAGCGGAAGTCTTTCAGAATATAAATTAGTTTGCTGATGGTGTTATCGTAAAATAACTTCAATGAACGAAAATAGTGTGTCTTGACAAGTGGTGTCAATTCTATCTTTGAAAATATGAGAGGGTCTAAGAGAATTAATTAGTAATGATGATTTTCCATAGAAAAAGAGGAAGGGTGCTCTCTCACGTCTCATGTAGTTCCAGGCGAGTGACCATCAACCATCTTTGGCTCTGGGCGCACCTCTCTTGTCTTCATGGACTACGTGCCGCCATCTGTGTGCCGTCGATTGGAACTAATCGTACCTGAGGCATGGACTCTCTCTTTCTTGCTGCTGGTGCACATCTCATCTCATCTCATCTCATCTCTCTTGATCTGATGGTTTGGCCGGGGGCGATCGAGTGTGACTCATTCTCAACGGTCTTCTTGGGTATCTTCTTCTACTTGTTCAGCAGCAGCAGCGGTGGCGGTTGTCAAAAGAACTTAAACCCAAGTTAATATTGGCTTTGGCCGGACACTCTATCAATGGACTATTGTCGATAATCAATGACCATTTAAAACAGGAATTAAAATAATTTTTTTTTTTCTTTTAATAAATTAATTGCTTATTTGGAAAAGCGGCGTCCTACTTGATTGATTGATTGCATATTAGTGTTTAATTAAAAAAAAAGAAATGGTTATTTAAGGAAATATATGTCAATTGAGAATTTTTTTTTTTTGTACATATTAGCTAAAACCGTTTATTTCGAAAAAATCAATGAAATAGTTAATCTACAAACTATCCCAAATAATGATCGAGAAAAAAGGCAGGCATGAATATGGAAATCTCTGGATGACAAAATTAGTATTATCTATTTCAACTTTTGTAAAATTTAAAGTAACTGCAAACTTGACAAGCATGCATGTGTTTTTGTACAAGCAAACTGTAGCTTCTGTAGGAGAATTTTGCGCAAGCATTTTATTTGTTCAAGCCGCTTGATGCTCGATTGAATTTTAATCATGCACAAGCATACTTGCGCAAGCAAAATTCTCCGTCATTTTATAG
>JAKCPI010010841.1:0-13422 GCA_023213315.1 Euborellia annulipes
GGCCACCAATTGAAATAAATAGATAGAGGGATGAAATGGACTCGCAGCTGTCGAAAAAGACAAAAAAAAAAAAAAAAAAAATTTGAGAAAGATGGCATTAAAAATTATTTTTAAGAAAAGCTCCTTTCCTATATTAAAATTTATTACCCCCACCAATAGGCAGGTTACGAGCTTTTCTTTAGAACAATTTTAAATCTAGAATATATTAATATTTCAGACAGGATATTATTCCCTTTCAGAATATGGGAATAAAATTAATTTTTATTATATTTTGGAATGTTTTGTAAACATTCTCCTGATCAAGACAATGCAGAGGCGGCTCTCCATGTCTATAGATGGGTTGTTTGTGTCTGCCTGGGCATTCTTAAATTTTTTCAAAGCAATTTTGAGCCACCTTCGCGGTCTGAAGCCAGCAGCAGGAGGAACTTGATTTACTCAAGTGCTCTAAACGGGTATTCCGGTAGCCCTGTCTGGTTTGACCTGAAGAGGCTTGAGAGAGCTAATTAGGCGCCCATTGCTCCCCAAATGGGCAATGGCCAGTGGAGCTTCCCATCCAACAACACCTTCTACAGGAGATAACAACAAAAAAAGGAGAGAGAGAATGGATTTGGCATCTGAAGTTAGAGAAACAATTCTTTTGCCCCTCTGGGGAACAAACCATTTTTTGTCTTTACGTAATCTTCTTCAATTGAAATTAAATTAATGATTTTAATTGCTATAAAAATTTATTTAAGTGTTTTTATATGTATCGATGAGACTTCGGAAATCTTTATTAAGATATAGTATTATTAATATACATAAAATAAATATTTCTTACTGCAGGTTTCTTTTTCCACTAAAAAATAAATGCGGAGAAAAAAGTCATTAAAGATGAGAACGAGAACAAGTCAGGTAAAATATAAAAAGATTGGGTAATATTATTTTTTTTTGAAGAAAAAATATAGTCAAGCCGAGTCAAAATGATCGAGGGATACACACACCAGCACCAGGGACTACATACAGTAGATCGAAAGTGACCAGAAGAAAAACTATGTCCCTGGTGTGGGCGTGTATATCCCTGTGTGTCCCTAAAGGTTCACTATGCAGTCTGCTGCTAGCGTGAGGATCCCTCGATCATTTTTAATCATTTTTACTCTAGATATCCCTTCATTTTTGCAAAATTTGAAGCTCCATAAAACCACTGAAAGAAATTTAAGATTTTTTTTTTGAACAATGGCAGTCAAGAAGGACTGTATAGAAAACAATGAAACTCCCAAAGACGTTTCGGTCCAAATTTATTCGACCACCATCAGGCAATCGGGAGTTGTCATATGTAAATATACTGGTACATTAATATATTTATTCATGTTTGTTTAGACTTGTTAATAATTTATTTTTCTTTTATGACTCTCGATTGAAACCAATAAATTATACAACTCCAATATTGTAGATGGCAGGGTCGTAGCCATGAAGGGATTAAATCCTTCTCCCTCCCAGAAATCTCAAAAAAAAAAAAAAAAAAAAAAAAAAGTAAAATATAAGAGAAACAAAAAGTGTTAAAATTTTAAATGACATTAGAAATTGTAAAAAAAAATTGTATATACTTAAAAAATTTATTCCATGGAGAATGAGGGGAGGGGCAAATTCAAATAATAATAATAATTATGATTGATTTGTTTCTATTCTATTTATCTGCCTGGAAGATGGTAAATGGTATTTATTAGGAATCAAAAATTAAATATGCCTACAAGATATAATTTTTTTTATCATCTTTGGTAGGCAACATCTTGGGTAAATAAACCGGTAATTTGGACCTTCAAGGACCAAATACTGTATAAATTAACAACAACAGTTGGTATTTACTTAAATTAACTATTTTAAATAAATGATATCGTTCAGGATGGAATCAGAGAAAAAAAATTTTAACTCTACAAGATTGAGCAATTAATAAATTTCTTTTTACCGATATTATTTCTTAATCAAATTTTATTAATATTACTTGATTTTAGTATCTAATTAAAGTTAAAGAAAAATTAACGCTATTTAGCTTTGTTGAAATAAGGACTTGACAATCTTGTTTTCTTCCTTTTAGTTTTTAATTTAATTCATATAAAAAGCAATCCAGGTATGGCTTTAATTTATTTCATCTAATAATGATGTTAATGACTTTATTAAAAAGCCATTTTTCTAAGAGAGATCTGTCGATGGGTCCGAAAGTAATTAAGAGAGTCAACTAAGGATTAACAAGTGTATTAATTATCTCCATGTAAACAAGCAAGGAAGTATATTTTTATTTGATATGTTATTTAGAAAGTGCGAGTGAGGCCTTTCAAAAACGAAAAGTAAAATTAAAATTCTAAGACGATGACAGGTTCGGTTAATTTAGAAGCGAAACCTTTTTATGAAGAATATTACTATTTAACTAACGTTAAATCAAGAAAAAAGAGAGTCGGATTGGGACAAGGTCTCTTGTGCCCTGGGGGATCAACATCGAAAACAAGAACAAGATTGTGTAGATATCAGCCAGTAATTAAGTCCGGTGTGCAAATGCAATTTAAAAAATAAAATAAAAAAATAAAAACATCTGAGATTTGTCTGTCATTCAGAGTGATATCACCGCGCACCATCACAAAATTGAGTGATTTTATTAGCCAAGGGAGTGTTTCCGACCTTGCTATCAATTATATAAAAGTATAATAAAATGAGAAAAATTGTATCATTATAATAAAAAAATGTTAGTGAGAAATGATGTATTTGATTGATGCTGAAGGAAATTAAAATGAAAATATTTTTAAAGTGCAAACATTCTATGATTCATTTATGATAATAATAATATAATTAGTATGAAAAAAAAACTAAAGTTAATTTTTGTCCTACTCAAGGCTATCGACAGAAGGAGAGGGGATAAATCTCCGAAGCTTATGGGGGTGCATGGTCACCGACTCTACAATAAAATCGTTAAATTAAAAGGGAGACAAAATTTCGGCATCGGAGGCCATTTAGACCCTATTTATTTCAATGGATTAGTATCCAATTCATTTGAAATAAACGAACCCGCCCATCCTTGGTACTGTGAGCGCCACAATTAAGTCCCCACCTGATAGCTTTAGCCTTAAGTATAGCCTATGGTATAGAATATGGTAAATGTTGAAATTATTTTAAATTTTTAAAAGGTAAAATAAAATCTGTGCCAGATTTTACGTTTTACCTTTTCGGCGGATTAAAATTATTTCACTTTACACCATATATATTATACCATGTACTTAAGGCTAAAGCTATCAGGTGGAGACGAGGCGGACCCAGAGGTGTTTGGGGTAGATTAGAGTGACTCGTCGCAGAGTCACACTATTTTTTCTCTCTAATTTCAGTAATTTAAAGGCGCATTCTGTACTTGTTTGCCAGAATATAAATACAAATCAAATTTTTAATTATTAATTTTTAAAATTTTACGTGAAAAATAATTTTTTTTGCAAAAAAAAGTGTATTTTTTTCAAATCTCGGGGGGGGGGGGGTAATTACCCCTTTCCCCCCCTTGTATCCGCCCTTGGGTGGAGACTTAATTGTGGCGCTAACTGTACAAATGGCCAATACGCTAACCACTTTTTATATTTTGGAGGTTTACTTCTTTTAAATTCTTAAGTGGGAGTTGACGATAATTAAACAAAGTATTGTACTTTATTATACCGGAATTTTATTGCCAGATAAGAATGTGCACACAACAGTTGTCTGGCATTAAAGCTCCTGTATAATAAAGGACAATACTTTGTTTAATTATCGTCAACTCCATCTTACGAATTTAAAAGGCGTTAAAACTTACAAATATAAAAAATTAATAAAATTGTTCATGAAAAACAATATTTGAAAAGATATTTTCAAGAATTTTTTGCCTCAGAAGAGCTCATTAAAAAATAGAATATTTCCTTTCTGAAACGCATAAAACCCTTTTGAGTTTAACATTTTTTTAGAGGGAAAGGGGACTCAAGACTCTCGACGGCCCTGGTTCTTTTAATAAAATGCCAATATCTACATTATAGCCTTTCCATAATCCAATTCCCTATTTATATTATCGCTTGCAGAATTTTGATTTGAGTTTGTGTAAATTGAGTTTTAAATTAGTCTATATTTTAACGTAAGGAAAAAAACTCTGGTGTAAATTAACGCACAACAGACAACTTTCTCTTAACTTTGGTAATCGAAAGTTGTTTACTTCAAACATTTTACTGATATAGCTTACTTTTTAAAGGGCATGTAAAAAATAACTGAATTTTTAAATTTAATCAAAATCGTTAGAGCCGTTTTTTAGAAATTTGAAAAAAAAAGTGAAAAACTACTTGAGTAAATGCTTGTTGTTTGGTTGGGTGGGTTGAGTAGAGGGGTGGGGGTGGAGAAACCCTTTTGGAGGGGGTATATACTAGTACTTATTGGCCAATTTTTTCAAAAGCTCGGGAGAAAAAAGTGGTTCCCACTTTTTTGGACTCAGTCGAATGTTAGACATGATTGCAATACTTTCTCACTATATATTACATATATAGGTAAAAGAAAGTAAAAATTATTTGCCTGATGGAGAATTATTATTCTCATATAAATAAAAGAAGAAATATATTATAGGTGAATAGGGCGGCAAAAATAGCTGAAAAATACGATCCATAGAATTAAGTGAAAAAAAAAAAAATATATATGCAAGTATAACGAGCTGTGTATTTTCCCTTTGAGTAGAATAGTAATTAAAATGTAATATGTTAACCAAATAATGAGAATACTTATTTAAAATAGGAAAACAAAAAAGAATTTAACGATATTGTTTATGTATTAGGCTATAATATTACCCCTTGCATAGTTATTATCTATTTGTTCCTATATTTTTTAAAATATCATTATTTATTATAATTATTAGTTTTGAATATATTTAAACAATAAGTAGGCGGAGCCTCTTAAAAAAAATGTGTTCCGTTTAAAAAGAGTGTTCTTAATTATATAAAATTTGTAAATAATGCCCCCTGGGGGTTATTACAAATTTCTTAGTCGATTGACATGTGAATTTCTGTCATAAGATTTATGACATTTCAATTTCCATCAATTATTTTTAGATTGCGGATTAATTAATAGAAAAGCGAGACCACCAGGATCGCTGGAGTTGAGCAATATTTAGAAATAACAGGCCAAAGAGAAAATGATGATTAATTTATATTTTATCCAATAACAACAATACTTTCTCTCTATATATATTTCATATATGGGGTAAGAGAAAGTAATAAAATATACTCAGGGATAATAGTTGGTATTATTCCTCCTTTCCTTATTTCACAATCTCACTTAACCTTTTGGTTTGTATCTCTCCTGTTGGTTTAACGTTATCCTTAATCAAAACATTATGAATAATATTAAGTTTTAATATTATTTAATTAAAAACGCCTCTTAACTTCTTTGGAGCAAACTCAAAATTAATAATTTTTTATAATATTATATCCGTAACTTGTTATATAAGGGACTTAAATTTCCACTCAGGGGCTAAGCTCACTTCTTGTGAGTACGTGACCACGAGTTACCCGAACTGGGATTAGCTGCATTTCTTTGGCTCCTTCTACTCTCACCCACTCTAGGTGACGGTCTATTTATTTTTTATTTTGTCTCTCGGCCTATTATAAAATAAAAGTGCCGACTTCGTATACTTCAGAATTAAGTCTAGAGAAGTGGAAGCGCAGAGATCCATAAATAAAACACTAGATTCTCTGTGAATATTCAGACGATTCGGGTAAAATTTATTCACTCATCCCCAGTGAACAATTCAATTGAGAGAGAGAGATAAGTCTCGATAATTATACATAGTTGATATTATTAATATATAAGTTACTACTATATATTTTATTCTATTTAGTTTAATAATATCTCCTGTTAAGCATCAGAGTGGCGAAAGTCGGTTAATTCAATTTTTGAGTTCAGCCTACGAAACGTTGTTAAAACGTCTTCTCTTTTGAGTGCCAAAGTGGCGAAAAGATATTTCTATTCTTGGCTATTGATTGTGGCCTATTCATTTGTTGTCCGGCTACTTAAATGTGTAGGTTTATGAAACTCTTCTTTTACTTTCTCTTAACTCTATATATATGTTAATATATAGAGAGAGAAAGTATTGGATTCATGTCAAAAATTCGATGTCGAGATTTTGATGGATCTTCACGTTTTGAGGACCCTTAATCCAAAAAAGTGGTTTTCGCGACATGGTCTGTCTGTGTGTGTCTGTGTGTCTGTGAACAAAATATCTCAAGAACGAAAAGAGCTAGGAAGTTGAAATTTTATATTCAAGTTAGGCACCCCCATGGGACGTGACACGAAGCTTTTGAACAAAATCGGCCAAAGACTACTAGTACTTTACTGATGTACTTTTTCAGTTTTTTTCGATTTTCTCAAAATTTGCTCCAACGATTTTTTTTAAATTCAAAAATCAATTATTTTTTAGATTCTCAATAAAATGTATATTCTCATTTTGTCATTGAAATCTTCTGAAGACCACTTTACTCTTGTACTCCATAGAAAAGATAGGAGAAATGGTTGCCATGGTAACAAAATATAAATATTTTCCCATACTTATAAATTGTACATCTTGAAAATCGAATGTACCCTACTGTCGGAAACAAAATACATGTCGACACAAAAATTCTTGAGACAAGCACAGAACACAACTTTCGATTACCGAAGTAAGAGAAAGTTGTGTGCTGTGCGCCAGTCACACCAGATTTTTTTCTTTTTATCACACACACACAAACTCACACAATCTTTTTGGCTACTTAGACCATTTAAGACTTTGACGATAACCGTTATTACGAAAATATATCTATTGGAGGTCCAGGCATTCTTATTTAAGTCATTTGGTATCCAAATGCCTTAAATAAAATCATCGGACTGCCTGGGGTCCGAACCCGCGACGTTCGGTATAGAAGGTAGGCACGCTACCCACTAGACCAAGCCCGTAGGCTTTATAAAACTTGCAAACGTCTTTTCTTGAAGTGTTCAATTTTTGACTCACACTCTCAGCAGGCGATATGATGATATACAGTTTTAAAAAATTTTTAAAATAGGCCTATTTTATATTCATAGAACCAGATACAATCCAGTTTGATTAAGCTATTTGCGAATCAGTTTAAGATGAATTAGACTTGTAGAAAGTTTAATTTATTAAACAGAATGTAAAAAATTAATTTGTAAAATTTGGATAGAAATGATTAGGTTTTGGATAAATGGGAGTGATGGGTAGCCTCAGAGAAGTCGAATATTGTTAAAAGAATCACAGACCATTAACGACAAGTGTTGGTAAAAAAAAAAATCAGATTTTAGTGAAAAGGCGTGTACCATATTTGCGGAGCTTTGAACTAAAGTTTAATTAAAAAAAAAAAAAAAAAAAAAAAAAACAATCGTAATAAAACGGCTTTGCCAAGTTGGGATGGTCTGATTTCCAGGCAATTGACAGACAGACAGCCTGGGCCTGGGTCGTATGTCCTGTATTCCGCAAGCGATCCTGAGCAGAGAGAGAGAGAGAGAGAGCGGCAACGGAGCGAGACCAGAAAGACTGAATGGTCCCCTTTCATGACCCACACGGACATATGTCCGCCGACGGGTAATTTGATAAGCAAAGCCAAGCTTTATTAATGGTCCATATTCCAGCAAGATATGTTATGTACTCACTCGCTGAGATGCGTCATCGCCGACGCCGACAGCAACACTCTCACAAGAATCACTGATGTAATATTCTATTTTAAAAAAACAACATATCGGTGTGTTTATCTATCTAATAACAAATTTCTTTTATTCTTTATTTGCAACGACAAGAGATAGTTTATGATTTAAAAGGAAGTTGAAATGAATGTAATGAAATATAGAAAGGTGATTTTAAAGCTTTTGAATTCATACATAACCTTTATGCTGGAATAAATTCTTAAACTTTAATAATACAAATCTTGTATGACATCATCAGTAAGTTGCCATTGCATTTTATAAAAATTGCGTCACGTTAAAAGTATTAAGGTGAACATTTGAAAATTTCATTTTGTAGGAAAAAGACTGGTCGCAGAGCACACAACTTTCTCTTACTTTCGAAAGGTGTGTTATGTGCTTGGCCCACCAGATTTTTTGTGTCGGCATTTAGTTTCAGCCGATATATTAAAATTCAAGATGTAAAATTGATAAACCTTGGGAAAATATATATTATATTACTACCACCCATTTCTTCAATCTTTACTATGAAGTACAAGAGTAAGGTGTGCTTCAAAAGATTTCAAGGGCGAAATGAGAATATACATTTTAAAGAGCATCCAAATATGAATTTTGATCAAAATCGTTGGAGCAAAATCTAGTACTCTTTGGTCGATTTTGTTCAAAAGGTTCGTGTCACGTGCCAGAGGGGTGGCTTACTTAAATATAAAATTTCAAACTCCTTCTTGAGATATTTTGTTCAAAGACACACAGATAGACAAATTTTACGAAACTCACTTTTTGGATTCAGGGGACCTCAAAACGTGAATATCCATCAAAATCTCGACATTGAATTTTTGATATGCATCCAATACTATATAGGTCAACATATATAGGTAAGAGAAAGTAATAGACAGGTGTGATTGCCGTCCCCTGAGACTGGATTATAGGAAAGTCCCGTGCCATCTTTCTTTTTTATATGCAATTCAATTTACATTATAAAGAAACTTTTTAATACGAATTTGTTGTTGCATTATCCAGGATATAATGTAGACTATTATAAAATAAATTCTTATTTACTAAGGCGTAAAAACAGGATTAATGTAATAGAAAATAAAAGATCTTCGATGCCTTGCTTTATATTATAAAAAAAAAAAAAAGCAAAAACCTGTTTGCTAAAACGGGGCATAAAATTCATCCCAGTTCACAATATAATTAATTAAACAACAATAACAAAATAGATCTAGCTATAATCATAAATTATTGATCATCAGGTAATAAGTGCCAAAATGGATAAGTCCAGTATCGAAATTCTTGAATGGAAGCTAATTGTTTAGATTTATATTGTAATTACTTTTGTATAAACGTTGACACGAATCTCTATATATGCAAGAGATAAAAAACTTATTTTTTCTAGTTTTGATTCCAATCAAGGGAATAATCTAAATGATTTAGTTCTTATCTATTTCTTAATATCTCCATATAATTAATAATAACAATAATATTAATATATGGAAGGAGCAGAGAGCCAGGTAATTAGTCACCACAAAATAAAACTCTCTGTGTAAACAGTTTCGGCTATTAAATAGCGCCAACATCAGTCCACTGATCGAAAGTATAAACTCAAATGACAAAGCATTGAGTTATATTGTGGAGTTGTCAGTAGGTGTGTATTTATTAAAAATTCCCCTAATATTTTCTTTCGACCAACATATTTTGGTTTCTGCTTTTGTTTTTGTTCGACAAAAAGCGGCCCCTCTTTTCCGCCCCCCCCCCCCGAGTCTGAAAAAAAGGATGAGACTCGCATGCAAAAAAAAAAAAAAAACAAATTATTTTTGATTGAGGAGAAAAAAATTTTAGTTTCCTTAAAAAAAGGTAAAATAATTTTTTCAGGGGAAGAAAAATTCCAAAAAAAAGTTAATAAAAAAAAAAATTTTTTTATTTAAAATACAAAATTTTCTTTTTTGGGCCACACCAAATGAGGCGAAGAATATTTTTTTTCTGCTGATATTTTTTTTTTCTCCCTCCCGTATTTATACATAAATTATTTGTATAAAATAGAAAGCAATGCTATCAGGTTTGTATATGATGCGTCAAGTTTGAGACACGAAATTGTTTGGTACAGTGAGCGCCACAATTAAGCCCCCATCTGATAGCTAGAGTTTTAAATATATTGTATAGTATATGGTGTATAGTAAAATAATTTTATTAACTGAAAAGGTATTTAAAACGTAAAATCTGATACAGATGATTTTATTTACTTACCAATTTTAAAATTATTTCACCATATACCAACTAACTAGCTATCAGGTGGTGGACTAATTGTGGCGCCTGCCTTTATTTAGCCCCTTTATTTTTTCAAATCACTCGAGAATATTTTATTATATCTTGTAACTTTGATTTCCCGCTTCTTAACTGAACACTGCTCCTGTCAGCAGACAACTACCAGCTGACTTCTGTCGAAATTTGAACCAGCTAGGTCTTTTAGTTTTGTTTGACATCCATTAATAGCAGACTACCTCGTGATTTGAGAAGAAAATAGAAAAAACTGAATTTTCAGTTTCCATGGCAAAAATCCATGAATTGGGATACGAATTACTCCCTCATCCGCCCTATTCTCCGGATTTAACCCCGAGTGACTATTTCTTGTTTCCAAACCTGAAAAAATGGCTCGGCGGAAAGAGATTTGATTCCAACGATGATTTTGACGCCCTCGACAAATCTTATTTTTTGGAAGGGATAAAAAAATTGGAGAAACGTTGGACAAAGTGTATAGAACTCCAAAGTAGCCTACGTTGAAAAATAAAATAATTTTTTATCCAAAAACCTGTTTTTATTCAAAAATTCACGGACTTATTGACCTGCTCTCGTAATATAGCCTCAGAGAGGTCATATATAATTTCTATATATTATTGTAGTTCTATTGAATAAAAGCAAATCGTTCATTTGATCTGGTCATCAAAAATTTTAAAAGCATCATCATCATTAAAAAAAAGTGAAGGAAATAAATCTTATATTATCTCTATCAAATGAAGTATTTAAAATATTTCTTCTTCTCTTTTGATAATTATTTTAGTGAGGAATAATTAGATAAAATAAATATTAATTTTGAGTTTGTTTTTCTATGATCAGAGAGAGATACGCATGCCTATATATACAATTGCTTTAGAAAAGAGAGAGAGAGAGAGAGAGAGACCTGTTTTTCTTTTCATTCATTAGTGGAGGCTTTTAGCTACTGTCGGGTTTGAATTCATTTGTTTAATGATCATATTTCATAATCAACATATTTGCTCTGGACAGATTTCCTCTAAAGATAATTGAATCATTTATTAAAATATCCGCTACTAACTGGTGGTGGTCGCGAAGTAAGAAGGAAGGACAAGTAAAAAAATATATATCAGGTTGGGAATTAATTGGCTGCGATCTCGATCATTTATAATTGATAAAAGAGAAAGCAGGTCTTTAGGGACTAAAAGAAAGAGAACTCCTCCCTCCCTTTTAGTATGTTTAAATAAACGAAGATGGACAATTATGAATCCCCTCTACGGGGGGTTTTTATGAACACCTATGGGAGTGTTGAATTAGTTCAATTGTAGGATGTTTACCTTTAATGAAGTTAAGTATAAAAAAAAAAAAGAAAGCCCTCAGGCCTTGGTGTAGTTGCTAGCGTGCTAGCCTTCTATACCAAGGGTTCGAACACCAGGCAGTCCGATGATTTTATTTAAGACATCTGGATACCAAATTGCTTAAATAAATATGCGTGGACCTCAAATATATATATTATTAAAATACAAATATCATTAAAGTCTTATATGGCCTGATTTGCCGAAAAGACTGTCTGTATGTGTGGGGAAAAAAGTGTGAGTGTTAAAAAAAAAAAAAATAAATAAATAAAAATAAAAGAAAATAATTTTGATTGTTACATATTCTAGTAGGTTATAAGTGAAGATAAATTTTTTTTCGCTTTGAGTTGCGTGATTTCCTAGATCTCAGAAGCAAATTCAAACCTCTAGGACATCCACTGTCCAGATCTGAGGACCAGCAGCTTCTAAAACAACCCATCTCCACGGTTACCTCCTAATCCCACTCTCTTAGAAATGGCTACAAAAGGAGAGGCGAAACGTAGAGTATATCAACAATCAACGAGGCTCAACACGAAAAAATTTATGTAACAGGGTGATGTATGGCTGTAGTGTAGATGTTGAAAGAGAGAAAAAACAAATAGAAAATGCAGACTATTTAGTTTCTTTATTGAGATTCAGCCCAACGGCTAAGATTTCGGTACTCAAATTGGAGGTAAAAATATACAGTCAATGAAGATAAAAACAATTTACAAACATTTGTGTATATTTACAATTATAATAATTGTTAAGTAATTTTTATATATATTTAAAAAAAAAAAAAAAAAAAAAAAAAACATCGCCTGCTGAGAATGCTGAGTGGCGAAAGCCAGAAATTGAACAATTCGAGAAAAAATATTTTTACCACTTGTGCACTCAAAAAAGAAGACGTTTTAACAACGTTGTGTAGGCTGAACTCGAAAATTAAATTTTCGAACTTTCGCCACTAGTGATTCTCAGCAGGCAACAATATATGCTTTTTGACACATCCCAGGCATTGTTTTCTGTTTTTTATATAAATCACTTAATAACTATTCAGGTCTATTCTCTAAAAACAGACGTTAAAATTTAAAATAAACAAATGGGTGTTAAAAGAGTAATGTAAAATCAATAAGTGTTAAAAAATGCTATTTTTTAAATAAAGCTTTAAACGACGTTAACATGTTGCTTTTCTTTCAAAAGCTATCAAAATCATAACCTTACTTTCTAGGTTAAGGACGCCAGTTTTATTTTAACCACGACGTTAAAATATTAAAGGCACCTCCCAGACATGGCATTAATTTTTAACACTATTTACTAAATGTTAACGCTTTAAAGTTTTTGTTTGCAGAATAGCTAGTTTGAGGCAAGGAAGTGATTTTGAATAACATTTTTTAACGTTGATTGTTTTTACATTACTTTTTAACACCTCTTTGTTTATTTTAAATTTTAAATCGTCTGTTTTTAGAGAATAGACCTGATTGTGATTATAAATATACATAAAATCTTGTAAATTGTTTTGATCTTCAATGAATGTATATTTTTATCTCTGATGATGGGTTCCAAACTTAGGATCGAAACGTGATGTGGGCAGAATTTCAAAAAAGAAACTTATGGTGGCTGGAAAAATTTATCTCTGTATATACACCCAGTAGCGTGAAGTCTTTCAGAATATAAATTAGTTTGCTGATGGTGTTATCGTAAAATAACTTCAATGAACGAAAATAGTGTGTCTTGACAAGTGGTGTCAATTCGTATCTTTGAATATGAGAGGGTCTAAGAGAATTAATTAGTAATGATGATTTTCCATAGAAAAAGAGGAAAGGGGTGCTCTCTCACGTCTCATGTAGTTCCAGGCGAGTGACCATCAACCATCTTTGGTTTCCAGGCGCACCTCTCTTGTCTTCATGGACTACGTGCCGCCATCTTGTGCCGTCGATTGGAACTAACGTACCGGAGGTATGGACTCTCTTTCTTGCCGCTGGTGCACATCTCATCTCATCTCATCTCATCTTCTTGGATCTGATGGTTTGGCCGGGGCGATCGAGCAGACTATTCTCAACGGTCTTCTTTGCATTCTCTTCTACTTGTTCAGCAGCAGCAGCGGTGGCGGTTGTCAAAAGAACTTAAAACCCAAGGCATATTGGCTTTGGCCGGACAC